>CANSGD010001423.1:0-102565 GCA_947645195.1 Patellifolia procumbens | reverse complement strand
TCCAATTTACATGGCCTGGTTTTTATGATGCTCATTTCCATGCCATAGAAAGTTCCTACAAACCCGATTTATTCTTTCTAGCACAGAGCTAGGTAAAATAAAGATTTGTAGCCAGTAGTTGCATACACCTATTAGCACTAAGTCTACCAACTGTAATTCAGTTAAAAAGAGAGAGTCCTATGCTGCCATGATCTAATTCTATGAAGAATCTTATCCACCAATTTATCACAATCATTACTTTTTAATTTCTTTGTATTTATAGGTGCCCTAAATATCCCATGGCCATGCTCAATACCCAAACCAGAGAGGTTTTTGTTAGTCTAGTATGAACACTAGATCAACTACAAGAGGGGGTGAATTGTAGTCAGTGCATTTTAGATACCATTGAATTTAAAAACTCTGAGATAAACAAAGAGAATAAGCTAAAAAGAATAGGAACAAAGAGCAGGAACACAAAATTCTCTAGGAAGAAACCTGGCTTCTCTTATTTATAATAGCGTTTACAACTCAATACAACCTATTATAAATCACTTCTCTACTCTGTTCCTCTAGGAACTCGACCCTGTTCCTGTTCCCAGGGGAATTGCTCCCAGTCACCTTGTTCCCCCTGAACACGTGACTTTCTCACTCGAGTTCACTCGAAGTCTTCTCACTTGACTTCACTCGAAGTCTTCTCTTTCTATCTTGATTACACAAGTTTCTCTCTTAAATTTCTCTCACCCCAACACTCCAAAAACGAATACAATATATTTGCTATGAAGAGGAGTAAATAGAATGAAAACTTTCTAAATGTATATGAACATTAAATTATGGAAAGTCTTAGTCTTCATTCTGTGCAACCTTCACATTATTTATAGGAGTTTAAGCAACCTCCTAGTAGTTATGGCTGCTTAATTGTAGGCCATGATCTCCATGTCTGTAGCCATTATTCTACGAATCTTGTCCACTAAGTCCATGTTCAGTTAGCCACAATCTCCACTAAATCAGCATGTAGTTAGCTTGCTGACTGCTGAATACTTGGTGGTTAGTTAGACCTCCTAGATTCCAGGAACTAACTGACCGCCGCTTTGGTTGTTCCTAGAAATCAGGAACTGCTAACAGAATTAGTTGCTGACTAAGTCTTGGGGTTACACGCTCCTTATAATCAGCAAGTTGTTGCTAAGTTGTTACATACTCAGTTAACACTTCCTCCACAATTGTAGGAATTGACTTAGTAGTCAGTCAATCGACTTCCTGGATTCTAGGAACTGACTTCCTAGATTCTAGGAACAGGCTGGCTGTGCATTTTTCTTCTTCAAGCGCATGGACATAGTGTTTGTTACACTAGATTTGACTCGTTCAAATCTGGATAAACACATCAAGAAATAATCTATCTAATATCATGGAATTTTATTTTATTTAAAATAATATTCCATGTAATTAGGTTAATTCAAAGCAAATAATATTATATATTTGAGTGCTTAATAATTAATTTAAAATAACTTGACTAGGTTAAACTCATAACCTTTTTTTCCACAAGTCATAATTAAATTAATTATTTCCATACGTTACAAAAGTAAATAAAGAACGGATAAATATAAAATTAAATCCTAAATAAAATCTAAGTCTATGAAATAAACCTAAGTTCAAAACATTATTTATTTTAGTGACTATAATAATTAATTTAAATAACTTGATTAGGTTAAACTCTTAACCATTTCTCCACAAGTTAAAATTAAACTAATTATTAATCCAACACATGAAAAGATAAAAACGATTTAAATACATTTTATTATAAAAACTAAAATATTATTTGTCATCATTAAACAGTGAATACAACAATATTCCCCCTTTTTGATGATGGCAAATAATTGGCAAAAAGATAGTAAAATTAATAAAAGAATGAAAGAATAAAAGAATAAAAGAATATCTATAACTTCGATTCTATGATCATAGGAAAGAGAAGACGAGGATCAAGATAAAGCTAGTAGGAACTAAGTAGTTTCAGAATTTTCTTAATCATGCCAATAACTCTTCCTCCTTTTGTCATCATCAAAACTTAAGTAGTGAACCTGCAGCACTAGTAGAGTCAACAGTCTAAAAAGTCAAGTCAGTAGCTCTAACATTGTTATCTCATAATATTAGCCAACTAAACATTCCAAGAGTATTTAAAGAGAAAACAAACATATCAAAGTGTGCTAAGCAATCAGGAACAGAGTTTAAATAGCCAAAAGAAAAGTAGGATACACACGAAGAAAGAAATGAAAATTGCTCAAGAGTTCTTATGTCTAAGGAGGACACAAGAAAAGAAAAGAAATGAAAAGAAAATAGTGCAATTGTTCAATGGTTAATTAAATACAAGTCCAAAAACTCAAATTATTAATATCCTTAAATAGAGGGAAGCCACTGGGATCAGAGGTGTTTGCGGATAATAAAGCACGTATCAATAAATCTTCACGCAAATGTAACTCTTCCTAGGTTCCTTGGAACTTAGGGTTCTGCCAGTCTCTGACTCTTCCCCGACTGTCTGTTTGACCCTGTTCCTCCCATCTTTGTCTCTTTACTGATTCAACTTTCCACCTCGACCCTTGTCTCTTCCTCCTCATACTCCAATTTTCCACCTCTCATTCTCAAACTCAATTGTAGTTGATGTCTTTGTAATATAATTTCAGGTTCAAGTTCAAAGGAGCTTTTGTAGGGTGAGTTTGACTTTGCATTCTTCCGGAACAAAGGAAATCAAATTTCCATAGGCTATGCGATTTTTGTGAACAAAATGCAGTGCCAATAATCAAGGCAGGCGGATTAATTTTGATGTTATGAGCAAGGCAATACATGGGTGGGCCAGAGATCTAATAATTTATCTTGGTTTCTTTTTGAGGTACAGGGAACAAGGAACTGTCAAACCACTGAAATAGAAATTTATGAATGTAGCTAAGGTCTTTAACGTTGGAAGATTGATCAGATAGGTGCGCACCAAAGAAATATAATATTTCGTCATTGTTTGCTCCATGTATATTCAATTTGGACTTTTCCTTCACATACTCCTTGTTTCTTTCAGCAGGAACACCAAACAAGTCACTTTTTTCCTTACAACAATACTAAGACACCAACCATCATCATTTTCAAACTTAAAACAAAAGCATTCACCTTTCCTCTTATACAAACCCTCCTCATCACACATATTGTTTTCTTTTCATTTTCGGTGTCATTGGTGAAAGATTTTGGAGCTTGGAGAAGAGGCTAGATGTTTTTCGTTGGGTTGATGATTTTGGAAAATAGTATATCCAGCAAAGTGTAATGATGACGAGGGGTTTGAGGACGTGATGCTCGGAGGTTTATGAAGCAATCAATTTTGTGGTTTTCCTTTTTCTTAAGACATTAACTTTTCGAATTATGGTTTTTAACTTGACTTTAGTTGAATCATAACAATGAATAAGTGAGAATGGAAGAAGAATTCAGAATAATAAAGAAAAGAAAATTGAATAAAAATGAAAGAAGAAAAGAAAAGGAAAGAAAATTTGAACTTTGTAAATGATAAACTTCAAACTAAATACATATGTGCTCCATTATTGCTACCCAATGTAATAGGTGAGGACACATATTTCCAATATAATAGAGACTAAATGAGTCCTTATCCTTGACTAGGGGTGTACACATAAATTCATGAAAATTGCAGAGCACACTTAGAAAAGAATGTAACATAGAGAGTTAATACTAAAGGCAATTTCATACTATTCGTATCTATCCCTAGTTCCAAACAAATCTTTTCAAAATTTTTCTTTAAAGAGGAGGATTGGTCAAGATAATAGCAACTGATTTCAAGTAGGACACAATACAACTTTAAATAAACCATTATCAACATAGTCCTTAAAAGATGAAGCTCAATATGAATATGCTTAACCTTAGAATGATGGATGGGTCTCGGAATATACATAAAGCACTTATATCATCACAGAAAGTAGGAACACATTTGTATTTAATACCAAAATCACGTACCAGTCGCTTGTCCTTCTGCTGTTGAGAGAGCAACAATGTGTCAAGTTTCTCCGAGTTCCAAGAAACTAAGCTTGTTCCTAGGAACTGAATAATTCCAGAAGTGCTTTTTCGATTTACCAAAGGGGGGGGATAGTCAGCGTTTATAAATCAAAACATCACTATGTTCTGTTTTCATTCATACTTAAGCATGTAAGATTGCTCCTAGGAACCAGGTTGAGGTCTACAACTTATGTATTCCCTGTCCTAGTTCCGTCCAGTATCCTTGTACCTGTACAGTTATTGCTAAATACACATTTACTTTAGTAAACTTCACAAGATTCCCTTGTCACAGAAATTTAAAAAATACTAAGTACACTAAGCTATAAACCCTTGACAAAAAATAAGGAATGTGACTTTGCTTGCTAATCTTACCTACTATTAATATATTACATGTAAGATTGTCACTAAAGGTCACATTTCCTCTTTCTTAAACTAAAAGTAGAGAAACTTTAGTTTGTTACCAGTCATAAGCTTTCAACAACCGCTATCGAGGTACCACAGGTTGTTTCCCCTCACTTTAGTCTGTATCCACAAAATTAGTTAGTGGTAGGAACCCATTTTGATTTGGGTTCCCTTGTAGGACTTGAATCATTTGTAATTTTCCAGAACTTTTTGACGAAATCAGAATTCATATCAACTCGTTCCTTCTTTGAGGAACATTCAGTCACTAGATGACTACTTTTCCCATAGAGGAACAGACTTTGTTACTTGGCAAATCAATATATTTTTCTTTTATTCCTCTCTTTTTATGAATGAAACCAAGACCTTCCTTTTGGTTTTGAAATTTATGAATCAAGCTAATTACATCAGGAAGTCTATTCCTGTTCCTGGGGATCTTACTTCCTTCTTCAGTACCTTATTTTCTTTTAAAAAATCTCATAATTGAGTTTGATTTTTTCAAAATCCATTATGGTACTAGAAATAAGGGACTGCCTCTTCAGGAACAAGGAGTTTCAATTCTGCCACTCCTATCTCAAGAAAAAAATCATCATCTTTCACATCTTCAAAAGTTTCTTGAATAATTCTAATTCTGTAAAAAGCTCAAAAGATATTTTCTCATAATTGGACTCCAAGTCTCTAGGCCAAGTAGTGTGTTCTTTATTAACATTTAAAGCTTGTTCTACTTGATTCCCCCTTAAGCAAACTTCTTGATAATCATCTAATGTCACAATTAATAACAATATTTACTAAATTCTATTAGTTCCTCTTTAATAGAATTTTAAACATACCTCATGGTTAGATGGTTCCTCTTGTTCATTGATCTTTGTCATGAGACAGAGATTTGCAGCTACCTCTATCAGGTTGATCCTGCTCATGTCTGAGTCAGATTCTTTCGCTACTGTTATCATGGTTCTTCTCATGTCAGTCTCGCAGTATCTTTTGTTGTTCCTTGCCCTTCTCATTGAATTTTCCTTTTCCTTTTTCATTCTCCCATAGTGGATACCTCCCCAGGAAATGGTCCCGACTTCCACATTTGTGGACAGGTCATCTTTGTTGATTCCAGCATTCTTTCCCTTGTAGTTCTTGTTAAAGAACTTCTTGAATCTTTTCATGATCATAATTGCTTCTTCATCGTCAGTTTCTGAATCTGCTTGTTCCTCTGACTCTGAGAGCTAAATCTTTAGGCCTGCTAGGATCAACATCATGAGTTCCTAGGTGCAGCTCACGAGTCATCAAGGATCCAGCAAGTTGTTCAATATCAACGTCGGAAATCCTTGGTTTCCTGTAAAGTTGTCACCTTGGCTATCCATTTGACATCTCAATGAAGACATCTCTAGAACTTTTCAGACCTGTTCCTCTGGAGTGATGGACTTGCCTAGGGAGGAAGTTCATTACTAATGTTTGAGAAACTTGTGAGCATATCATGAACCGACTCCATTTGTTTCATATGGAACAACTCATACTTATGCATGAGCATGTCCATCTTAGATCTCTTGACTTCTGCTTGTTCCTTCATGAGTCACTTGGAGAAGTTTCCACATTTTCTTGGCAGTCTTATACATCCCATGACTCTATTATGTTCATGAGGACCAAAGACCACAGTGAAGAATTCCTTCTCAAGCCATGTTGTGCACTTTATCCTGACAAAATCAACTTTGTCATAACCTTCGAGTGATTTTGGAACCACTTCTCCTTTCGTTTTTCTCTGTTACTTCAAAGTCACCTAGTTCAATCACTCTCAATACTTGATAGTTTTTAGCTTTTATAAATATCTCCATTCGATTCTTCCAGTATGGATAGTGTTTTCCATTTAACATAGGTGGACGTTGGCTTGAGTAACCTTCGTCTAGCTTTGCTCCCATAGTATTCATAACTGCCAGGAACTGTCTCCTCGCCCGTTAGCTGATTCTGGAGGAACAGGCTCTGATACCAATTGTTAGTCTAGTATGAACACTAGATCAACTACAAGAGGGGGGTGAATTGTAGTTGTGGGGGATTTTAGACACTTTTTGCAGAATTTAAAAACTCTTAGATAAACAAAAGAGAATAAGCTAAAAAGAATAGGAACAAAGAGCAGGAACACAGATAGATACTTTTAACAAGGTTCTCTTCCAAAATTCTCTAGGAAGAAACCCTGGCTTCTCTTATTTCATATAATAGCGTTTACAACTCAATACAACCTGTTATAAATCCTTCTCACTCTGTTCCTCTAGGAACTTCATCCTGCTCCTCTAGGAACATGACCCTGTTCCTGTTCCTCTAGGAACTTGTTCCCAAGTCACCTTGCTCCCCCTGAACACGTGATTTCTCAAGTACACGACTCACCTAAAGTCTTCTCACGACTTCAGCCCGAAGTCTTCTCTTTCTCTCTTGATTACACAAGTTTCCCTCTTAAAATTCTCTCACCCAACACTAAAAAACGAATATAATATATTTGCTATGAAAGAGGCGTAAATAGAATGAAAACTTTCTAAATGTATATGAACATTAAATTACGGAAAGTCTTAGTCTTCATTCTGTGCAACCTTCACATTATTTATAGGAGTTTAAGCAACCTCCTATTCTTGCTCTTCAAGGTAGTTATGGCTGCTTAATTGTAGGCCATGATCTCCATGTCTGTAGCCATTATTCCCACGAATCTTGCCCACTAAGTCCATGTCTTAGTCAGCCACAATCTCCACTAAATCAGTATGCTAGTTAGCTTGTTAACTGCTGAATACTTAGTGGCTAGTTAGACCTCCTAGATTCCAGGAACTAACTGACCAGTCAGTTTTTGGTTGTTCCTAGAAATCAAGAACTGCTAACAGAATTAGTTGCTGACTAAGTCTTGGTTGTTACACGCCCCTTATAATCAGCAAGTTGTTGCTAAGTTGGTACATACTCAGTTAACACTTCCTCCACAATTGTAGGAACTGACTTAGTAGTCAGTAACTGACTTCCTGGATTCTAGGAACTGACTTCCTAGATTCTAGGAACAGGCTGGCTGAGCATTTTTCTTCTTCAAGCGCATGGACATAGTGTTTGTTACACTAGATTTGACTCGTTCAAATCTGCATAAACACATCAAGAAATACTCCATCTAATATCATGGAATTTTATTTTTACTTAAAATAATATTCCATGTAATTAGGTTAATTCAAAGCAAATAATATTATATATTTGAGTGCTTAATAATTAATTTAAAATAACTTGACTAGGTTAAACTCATAACCTTTTTCCACAAGTCATAATTAAATTAATTATTTCCATACGTTACAAAGTAAATAAAGAACGGATAAATATAAAATTAAATCCTAAATAAAATCTAAGTCTATGAAATAAACCTAAGTTCAAAACATTATTTATTTTAGTGAATATAATAATTAATTTAAATAACTTGATTAGGTTAAACACTTAACCATTTCTCCACAAGTTAAAATTAAACTAATTATTAATCCAACACATGAAATGATAAAAACGATTTATATAAATTTTATTATAAAGTCCAAAAACATTATTTGTCATCATTAAAACAGTGAATACAATAATAGAATTCTATTTAAATCATACTCTTTCATGCTCACTTGAAAGATTTCTGATTTCTTCTTATTAGCAGCTAATCCAGATGTTTTCTCAAATAGATGTAGCCCTTGTAACATAAGGTAGACACGTCTGAAAACCCTTTCTACTAAAAATCATCAAGTCATCAGCAAAGCACAAACTATTCAGCTTCAGTTGCTTGCATCTAGGGTGATAGTGGAAATCCTGTTCAACCCTTGAAGAAGCAAGATTTTTGTTTAGTACTCCATGCATAGCACAAAAATAAGAGACAGGGTCTCCTTGTCTTAATCCTCTTTTGCTTCAAAAAGCTCAGTGCATGAAGCAGTGTGTACCGGCTAAGCTTGCCAATAGAAAATGTTATATCCGGCCGAGTGCTAGCCATAGCATACATCAAGCTTCCAACCAAGCTTGCATACTCCAATTGAGCAATAGGTGTACCACTACTCGGAACCAAGTAAATACTAGGATCCATCGGAGTAGTGAGATGAGTTTGACTCATTATACCTATTTACCACTTTCTCGATGTAATGAGCTTGTGATAAAGAAATAGTCCCTTTACCTCTCATTATTCTAATATCAAGAATAACATCCGCTTGACCCAAATCTTTCATTGAGAAGCTAATTGAGAGAAAAGTTTTAGTGTTTTTCACTTGTTCCAAATCCGTCCCAAAGATGAGCATATCATCAACATATAAGCAAATTATAACTCCTTTACCGTTATTATCAAATTTGCTATATGCACATTTATCGGACTGATTTATTTCAAACCCATTAGCCAAGACTACATCATCAAATTTTTGATGCCATTATTTTGGTTCTTGCTTAAGTCCATACAAAGATCTAACTGACTTGCAAATCTTAGACTCTTGACCTTTGACCACGAATCCTTCAGGTTGATTCATGTATACTTCCTCCTCTAATTCACCATTGAGGAATGCCATTTTAACATCCATCTGGTGAATTACAAGACCATGAATCGCCGATAAAGCTATCAATAGTCTAATGGTAGCAATTCTAGCTCAGAGCATAATTGTCAAAGTAATCGAGACCATGTTTTTGCCTAAAACCTTGGACCACTAGCCGGGCCTTACGTTTTAATATGGTTCCATTGATTTTTCGTTTTCTTACGAAAATCCATTTACAACCTAAGGGTTGCAACCGGGAGGTAAACTAGCTAAAACCCATGTATTATTCCCCATTATTGAATCCATTTCATCATTCACGACCTCTTTCCAAAAGGCGGCATCATAAGACTTCATAGCCTCATCAAAGGTGCTAGGATCCTCCTCCATATTGTAACAATATGAAAATTAAGTCACAATTGACTCCCTTGACCCTTCAACTAAATAAAGTTGAAAATCCGGTCCAAAAGATTTCTCCTTTCTAATTCTTTTACCTTTCCTAATTAGCGGGGTTGTGGTTTCATGATCATCATTGATGTCATCAACAACCTTGGAACTAGTACTAGGTATCATGTCTTTTGGTCTAGGAATCCAAGAGAAACGAGTCTCATCAAATATTGCATCCCTTGACTCTATCACGGCGTGAATAGAGACAAATTCATTATGTTCAATGGCATAAAACCTATAGGCTTTGCTATCTTCCGCATAGCCTATAAAAATGCAATCAATTCCTCTTTACGTTTAGGTTCCGTCAATCTGACAATAGCCCTACATCCCCATACCTTAAGGTAATTTAGATTAGGCTTTTTCTTTGACGAAAGTTCAAATGGAGTAGTCTTGTTCCTTTTAATAGGAACCCTATTTAAAATATAGCATGCCGTTAAAATAGCATCATCCCAAAAACCGTCACTTAGACCCGAATTAGAAAGCATGATATTTACCATTTCTTTTAATTTCCTATTTTCCTTTCCGCCACACCATTACTTTGAGGTGAATATGGTGCGGTAGTTTCATGGATTATTCCAATGGAATTAAAATAACTAATATTATAGTATTGACCACCCTTATCCGTCCGAAGTCTTTTAACTTTTTCATTAAGTTGAAGTTCCACTTCGGCCTTATAAATCTTAAACTTTTCAAGTGCTTCATCTTTTGAGAATAATAAATAAATGTAACAAAACCTTGAATAATCATCAATAAAAGTTACAACATATTTTTTATTTCCCAAAGATGGTGAAATATGAAAGTCACACAAGTCACTATGCATCAATTCTAGCAATACCGAGTGTCTTGTCACACTAGGAAAATGATTCTTTGTAATTATGTTTAACATACATGTCTTGCACTTCTCTAAATTCAAATCAAAGGAAGGTACTAAACCTAAATTAGACATGTCATATAATCTACGATAGTTCACATGACATAACCGATTGTGCCATAGAGAAGAAACATCAAGCATGTAAATAGAACTAGAAATTTTATTATCAATGCTAAACTTAAGCATTCCATTACAAAAGTATCCTTGACCAACATAAATACCACTCTTAGACACTACAAACTTATCGGATTCGAAAACAATTTTAAAACCAAACTTATTCAAAAGACCTCTCAACACAAGGTTTTTCCTAACCTCCGGAACATAAACAACATCCCAAAGAGTTAGAGTCTTTCCCGAGGTTAACAACAATTCTACTTGGCCAATTCCCCTTAGCCTTTACCGTAGAATCATTCCCCATATACAAAATTGGACCATCTTCCAATTCCTTCAAAGAATTCAAATGGTGCCTATTATTGCACACATGTCGAGAAGCTCCCAAATCAATCCACCATGAATCATCAACCTGCACAACATTTATTTCAGAAATCATAGTCACAAAATTCATTTTTTCAATTATGTTTTCATGTGCAACCATACCTTGGTTTTGACCAACACTAGGTTGATCTTTCTTTGTCGTCTTCTTTTTCTTCCAAGAAGGACAATCCCTCTTCAAGTGAGGACCATTGCACACCCAACAAGTGAGAGTTTTCCTCTTCTTGTTTGCAAAATTGGTTTTAGATTGAGCATTGGGTTTCTAGGTCCCAGTAGATCCACCAACTTCTACCATATTAACGGTAGACTTAAGAGCACTAAAAATAGTGTCCTTAACCCCATCATGAGCCCGGATCCCCTGTTCAATACGAAGATGAGTTCCTAATCGCTCCATGGTAAGATCCTCCTTCTTATGTTTCAAAGTATGTATAGTGTCTTTCCAAGAAGGTGGTAATTTATCGATAATGGAAGCAACGACAATTGCTTCATCCATTACCATACCATGTGATCTTATTTGATTTAAAATGTGATGAACTTTGTGAAATTGCTCCATTATAGGCCTATCATCAGTCATTTTAAACATATTAAATTACTAACAAGAAACTTATTACTTGAAGCATCTTTCGAGATGTACTTGGCCTCTAGAAAATCCCAAATCTCCTTTGCACTCTCCACATTTTGGTAAAGATCAAACAAGGCATCCGAAAGTGCATTGAGAATATGACCACGACAAATGTAGTCATCATTCTCCCACTTTGTTCGCCTCCTCGTAGTCTCCAAGGGCTCTTCAACCCCTTCTTGTGGGTAAGCCGGAATTGGTGTTGTTAGCACATACACCACATTGAGAGTCGTCAAGAGGAAATGAATCTTCTTTTGCCAACGACGAAAACTCACCCCTTCAAACTTATCAAATTTTTGGAAGTTCAAAGTCAAGTCATTGAGTGATGAAGCCATATCCGAAAGGAAATAAACTAATAGATTGTTATAAGATGAACAAGAATCAAGAGGGAACCAAATATATCACCACTCCAAGGCACGAAAACTACGCTTTCCTATTAGTTTATTTCGACCCTCTAGGATCACCGGTTACACGAATAACTAATGAGATACAATGGAGTAAAACAATTCACTTCTATGATCTTAGAAGTGAATCCTTAAGAACTTGTGTTTGATGTGTTTATGAAGAACACTTAAGAAAACTGATCAGAATTTCTTAAGCAAGCAGTCTTTTTTTATCTTTAAGGATAGAGTGAACCTTCTCCTTTTATAATTACATATGCAAGGGACCTCATTAAGGACCTTTAATAGGATCATTAATAAGGCCCTTAAATCAGAGAATAAAGGCCAGCAATTACTTGCAAAACCGCTCATAAACGAGCAAAACGCTTCAACGGATACAAATGGCCATATTGCAAAACGAAGCGTCACCACGCTGTGCCCACTCGCGACACCTGTCGCGACTCACGACCCAGCTCCGCGAGCTGGCACTACCCCCTTTTCTCTTCATTTTCCGGAAATAAATCTTTCACCTCTATTTCTTTCCCCCACATATAAGCTAACTAAACCCATTACCCTTACAAATATTCTAACAGTAGGAGTGATAGTAATTTCTGTATCGCACTAACATTACAACACGTAAGAGGATTGACATGCCATCACATTGGAAAGAATCTTTTATAGAGATAAAACTACATATAGTTTTAGATAGAAACATATTAGAGTTTCATTTTTATAAACAATCTTATAATATTACACTGAATCGGGTATTATTTTTACTATAGTATCATTATATAAGTATTTTGTAACATTGGAGGGTGCTCGAAAATATGCTTTTAAAAAAACTAGGTGTCATATACTGATACGATCAATAAGATTATAACTTTTTAGATGAACAATAAAAATTTATGTATTCTTTAGTTTTAACTCATGGATAAGAGTATACATAAAGGGGCTGTAACAAGAGTACAATTATGATATTATTAAAGATATGAACTTAGTACATAGAGAGTTTAGTACAATAACAACAACATGATTGTAGTATGCATTTTCTAGGTGCCTCCTTCCAATGTTATAATTTAGATTAAGATTTGTGTTCTATCTGTAGAGATCAAAATGCATCTATAGAGGTTTGGATAATGATGTATTAGTGTTTAAATTGTAATAAACATTTTCTAAAGGAATTATACATACAAGTTTAGTATAACTTTCCCGTCCAACTTATCCAAAAAAACGGTGAGTATAACATTTTAACATAACTTAAAAAATTATAATTTCTACCATTAGAGCTTTAATATACGATCCATTTATCATATAGTTTTGTACAATATACTACCTCCATTGTTGTTTTTTAGATGTTACGCTTTTTATTCCTAGGCAGTTTTTGGGTAGGAGAGAAAAGGTAGGTGGAGACCATGTGATTGGAGAGATAGAGAGAAACTTTTTACTAAAAAGAAAAGTGTAACATCTAGAAAACGGAGGAAGTATTAAATTACGATTTAGTTGGATGAATAATAACTTTTTTGTTATTATTTTTAACGTGTGAACAGAAGCATATAACAATACAGTTCAAGTTTAAGATAAAGAGAAAAGAGTGTTTGGTTCTTCGTAAACCAAAAACAAATACTTCCTCCGTTTCGCAATACTCGCAACATTAGCATAGTAAACACTATTCATCTATCAATCTCATATTATATTTTTTTCTCAAATGTTTAAGATAAAATATTTCCAAGTAAGGTCTTATTTGATTCGTCTTATTAATGCATACTATCATAATATCAACTTTTTATAATTTTTACTTATCAATAATTAGAGATATTAAAGTTTAAAGTATTACATTGGATAGTGTGCATACAAGAAATGTTGCTAGTGTTGCGAAACGGAGGAAGTACATAATTACTTTAGGATAAAGTCAATTTCAACTTGTTGGGATAAATTATAATTTCCTTGCATAATTCAAATTATTCAAATTTACTTAGTTTAGACAATTCGCGAGTGCTAGAAATGAGATTTAAAGTAAGATTCAGATACTATATAGTTAAATGATTAATAAAAAATCTACATTTTTAATTAATATTACCTTAAACACGTGCATAGGAGTATTTCATAATATATTTTAAAGTGTTGGAAAATTATTGGTTCTAAATGCATCACATGAAAAATTATAATTACATAATTAGCTAATTACTCCCTCCATTCTCTAAAGTTCTACCCTCTTTCCGTTTAATTAGTTTTATGAAGTTTTATACACTTCTATGTTCTTCCAAACATGGAAAAGATTTATTTCCTTTTCAGGACTACTTTAGCCCACTTTTTGGATTCACCTAATTCTATACTAATCTATCACAACCATAATTTTTTGGTTTTACTTCTTGTATGCGTTATAGGAAGAATTTACAGGAATAATCCCAAGTTCCCAAATATAACCGTACCGCTCAAAATAATTCCAACTATGGGTTATTCTTGAATAATTCAAATTATTGGTACCTTCACAAAATAATCCAAACTTTCAATTCTACTATATATAGTAGTCCCAAAACGGATCATTGAAGGTAAGAAAAATAAAGTTTAGAGTATTTTGGGAAGGTACATCTAGTAGTTTGGATTATTTTAGAATATATAGTTGGGATTATTTTGAACGGAACGGTTATAGTTTGGATTAATTCTGTCAATTTTTGCTACGTTATATTATTGCCAAGACATCATCCCATTTGTGAAAATTTGAATCTGCCATTATGTATAAGCAGTGAATCTTATTGGTATAAATAGTGTAATGGTTTGTTTGGATGATAAAGAAGGAGGGAAAGGAAGGGAGGGAAGAAAAATGGAGGGGCAAGGTGTGAATGATTTCCCCCAAATTTTTCCAATTTAGAAGGTATCATGCTTATGAAAGAAGGAGGAAAATGGATCCTTCCTTCCCGTAACTATTTATCCAAACAAGTAAAATTACCCCTTCGTATAATTATTTATCCAAACAAGTGAAATTCCCCCCTCCCTTTCTATTCTCTTCTTTTCCTTCCATTTCCTCCTAACCAAACATGTGTAAGTGAAGTCATTCTCATTATCGTTTGATGCTGGCTGCTTATATTACTCCACCATTCATGCAGTTAGTGGTGTGCTTGGCCTGGCAGCACGAACTTCATCATTCACGCATGGCTGTATATTCATTTGAGGGAATCAAGGGCAGTATGTTGAACACTTAAAATTAAAATTTGATTTGAAGTTCCCTTTCTGGTATATGAAGTTACGTACTTGTATAAGGCCCTATGGCATCAAAGTTTCCATAATTCGATTTGTAGAGATTATTTTGTGACTTGTGAGTTTATTGTACACATAGAATTATGTGTAGAATACATTCACACAAGTCGTTTCTATTAAAACTGGTCTACTATAAAGGTCTGAATATTCGATTAATTGGAACAGTCTGAATTTTATAGGCATCAATATTTATTTATTCCAACACAGTCATCAACTAAAAGTGTGCAACTAAATCAATTATAAATGCCATGCGCACAAATTTTAAAGGCTCTTTTTTTATAAGTGAAAAACCCTGCTCACTTTACATCGAGGGGCGAGGGAATAATTTTAGTTGTCGAAAATAAAATTCAAGGGCAAATAAAATGGTACCGCATGGCATTTTTAACCATTTTAGGAGGTCGAGTTTCGTTGATTGGCTTTCTGAAAAGAAATAACTAAGTTAGAATTGTTCCAAATTAGTAGAAAATAAGGGCCTTTTTAACGAAACGACCATAATTGAGTCTTATAATATCAATTTTCCTTATGTATATAGAATGTAGTAATTGTAATTATTAACTCAATATTGTTCACGACATACCATACAAAAACTGATATACTACTTCCTTTAGTCGAAAAATAATTAGTCAATCAAATGCTATATATCCGATCAAAAAATCAAATGCTATATATAGTAAAAGATCATCATTATAGATTTGTCTCTTGTACATTTTCAGATCAACAATTTAAAATTTAGTAATAAACAATTAAATATAGTAATGGTAAAAATGTATATTGACAACTTAGCAAGTGCGGAAGTCAAATTGTTGTAACAATTTAACAGAAGGAGCAATTCAGTTACACTTTATATATTTAATCGGTTTACCGATTTTTAATTTTATTTAATCCTTCATGTAAATCGTGGATGCACAATTGTTTACTCATAGACTATCTATACATAGACTTCAAGGGCTCTGTTCTTTTGAAATGTACCGACCTAAGATGAAGTAAATTGATTTTGAACTAAACCTAATCGATCTAAACTAAGCTAATCAAACTGAATTGAACAAAAGTAAAATCATTTCCCCTAAATATCTGAGATTAAACTAGCACGTACAACCAAATTGAAGTGGAGTGAACTCCATTTCAATTAACTTATTTCAAAAGAATAGGGCCTTAGATGTTTTCCTAATGCTACACCTCTTAACGCTTGTGCGCTTAATGTTGGACAATCTATCAGACCATCAACCGAACCATGGAGAAAGAGTGAACTTTAAAAGATAAAAGAAGATTCTATCTTGAAATCAAATGACAATAAAAAAAGGTAACATCTTAGCCTTATAAAATAAAAACTTCTCTCTTCTTTTATTATGGAATCTATCATGATTTTTATTAGGGGCGTGAACTTGAAAACATCAATGACTCTCATAATTTCAGCTTGAGATGCCATTGGAGTGGATTGCATATTTTTAGATATTGTCAGAGTTTAAAAAATCTCAGTTTAGCAAATCTCAGTTTAACTTAATCCTTATATTAGAGAGTAGAGAATCAGCTTTACGACACAAAATAAGATCATTCGCAGAGCAAAGATGCTTGAACTAAAAGAAACCTTAGACATAACCATTTATCATGAGAGTAGTTACAATATGGGGGATACAATTACAAACACTCATATTCACATAATATTAATTTTATTATATTTTCAATATGATTGCCAAGGAGAACTACCTAATGAGCATAAATCTCGTACTTAAATACTTAATATTCATTCAAGTTTACATGGGTGACTTTTGAAAGTAAGAGGAAATAAAATATAAATCACAATCTAAGAACCATAAGAGTGGGATTGTAATGAATATTATAAGAGAATTAAGACGAAAGGTTATGAAATTCGAGTATCGCGTAAAACGTTATGATTAGAAGGATAAAAACCAATTTTGACATGCCCTAGAGATTGGGTAAACGGATAAAAGAAGTCTTCACTTCAAAGTTTCTATACTAGAAATTTCACTTATCTGTCGACTAAATAGACTAATAGAGTATTTGAGATACGATATTCCATAATTTTGACTTGCAACATTGGAAAAGAATTCTAACCTCTACAAATACAGATAATAGTTTACGTAAAAAAGACCTAATAATTGAAAAGGTGGGGACTTGGACCATTTATTTTGTCTTTATATACATTATTGTAGGTGAATACCACATAGCAGTTGATGGGAGATCCATTCATTATTTTTTAGGTTTTAAAAAATCAAAATCAGTCCTATTTTTTCTGGACAAAGAAATGACAAGGCTTCACTACTTTGACTACTAAATGAAACCCTAATCACAAGAAATGACATTTTTCGCAACAGATCGTTATAAAATGTGTCGCACCGTCGCTTGGTACATATTTGATGTTCATTGCACCTAGAGCTGGGGTCCCATCTATCGGATTAGTAGGTCTCGTGCCATATTGGTTTATGCTTAAACGTGTCAAAAATATAATGTCATTTCGGGTTCATGCTAAAATTTTAAAAGAATGGTCCAAGCACGGCTCGTCTATGTGTCATGTCGGTTCGAGCCGTGTTGTGATGTGTCGCAGGATGTCCTTTAATTTTTTTTTGGTTTTCTGTTTGAAAATGAGCAGGCCAAGAGGCGCAAGGGTCTATCGTACTCGAGCTTAAATTTTGAAAATGATGTCTAAGAATGGCCGATGGCCCATCGCCGAGCTAGAGGGGTCATGTTGGACTAGTAACGGGTCTTGTCGGATCGGGCTAAAGACTCGTCGAAATGTTTAGCCCCTTGTGCTACCGGACTCATGCCGAACTCTAAATGTGTACTTTAGTAAAGTTTTGCTTCCTTTCCAGTTTATTGATCTTTTTTGTTTCTCTTTTAAAAATTTTTGTCTGTAACTGTTTGGAATAATTGTAGTGTTGTTCCGTCATGGAATTAATAGGCCAACATTAAACGAGTTTATCTTTCATTTAAAAAAAAGTCGTAACACACGCTCAAGGTCGTTTATGAGATTTCAGAGTCGTAATAGCAAGATAATATCAGAGGCAATTGTTTGAAATATTTTTTTTGTGTTATAGAAAAGTATACTATAACATAAAATCTAATAATCGAAATATTAAATATGGATGAAATAGATTGATTTCATTGAACATTCCATCACTTGATAAACATCTAGAATAAACAAAATGAACATACTTATTAGGATAATTTGGCAAAAACTACCTTTTATAATGGACATTATAGCTTTAACTACCTTTTATAATTTTTTTTTTAGTTTAACTACCTCATATAATTTAAAGTTATAGGTATCACTACCAAAACCAGTTTCAGGCGTATTTTTTCTATGACCAAAATACCCTTTGGTGGTTTTCAGGCCTCTTAACTTATTTTCCCCCAAATTTCACTCATGTTTCTCCCTCATTCAAGCACAATTACTCCCGCCATTAATCTCTTTCACCTTCCTCTGTCATTCTTCATCTACCCACCTGCACATTGAGAATCTTCCTCTCTCTCTTGCTTTTATCACCTCACTGTAGAAAGGTCAATGTTCTGTGGGCCCTGAAGAATCAATTTTTCTGGGGAAAATCGTCAAAGGGGGACCAAAGCTCAGATTTTTGACTGTGGTGAAAGGTAAGAAACCCTAATTTTTTACTTCGTTTATGTTTAATTTAGCTTTGTTTAGTTGAAATTTGTTGAATAAAATAGCAATTAAAGTTATAATTAGGGATTCTACCTTATTATATGTAACATTCAATTGGCAATTTAGGTTATAAACAAAGAATTGAGTTGAAATTATTCTAGTTTACCAGAAAATAACTCAAATTTCGTGTTGAATATTATAAAATGTTGTTGGTGTTGTTTGTTATATGTTTTCGTTTTTTGATTGTTGTGCATAGATGAAATATACATTGTCATAAGATTGTTGATGAATTTTTTTATAAACCCCAGAAATCACAGCAATATGAATGAAGAGGTGGACATAAAATTATTGATTGGGGGTAAATTTGTGCCAAGAAAAATAAGGGGGCAGGATAGTGTTGAGTATGTTGGTGGTTGGGTGTATTTTAGAACAAAGGTTCCTAGTTTGGGAGTTAATTGTGTTGGCTTGAGGGAGTATGTTGCTAGTTCATTTAGGTTGAGCAGACAACCTATGCCTTCCAATGTGAGATTCTGGTTTGATTTTAAGGGGAAAATGAAGGAGATTGTTAGTGATGAAGATATAGTTGGGTTGTTGAGTGTTAGGGATGAGTATGGTTATGTTGCTGTCCTTCTAACTGTTGATGAGCCCTTTCTTGACAGCCAACCAAGTATAACTAGTCCACAACATAAACAAGGCCCAACTAATGAATTACACACAAAGCCCATCTACAACAAGGCCCAACTAAATTGCAACCAAGAAGGAGAGTTGGTATGCAAACTGTGCCACCTACAACCATCACACTTCAGCCAACAACAACAAGGCCCCAAACAAGAAATCAAAAGGGAGTTAAGTTAGAGAGTGTGAAGGCAAAAACTGTGAAGTTAGAGAAGCCTGTTGCAGTTAAGCTTGAGCCAAGGAGGAGGAGTTCTAGGTTGAGCTATGTTTATCCTGATGTCATCTTAATTAGTAAGAGTGCTTTCAATAAAGACCCCAGTCACTCATCTGTTGTAGTTACTCCCACAAAAAGATCCACTCCTAGGGTGAAGCAAGAGCTAGAAAAAGTAAAACTGGTTGTAAGGATTTGAGATCTACAAAGAAGAAAGATGATGCTAGTGTTGAGGAAGATTTGAAAGAAAGGAATAGCAAAACTGCAGCAAAGAGGAAGTTGGAGTGGGAAAGTGAGTTTTCTGGTTCATCTAGCTCTGATGAATCTGACTTAGATATTAAATGGAGGCCTGGTGAGGAAGATAAAACTGAAGATAAAGCAGAAGATTTCATATGGAAGGTTCCTTTTGATGATATCTTTCCCTCATTGAATGATACCTTGAAGGATACAGAAACTGTTAAGGAGAAAAAAATAAAAAAACAACAATCTGAGAAGGGGAAAAAGCCTACAACAAGGTGTGTTGCAGTTGATTTGCAGCAGTTAAGCAGCATATCTGAGAGAGAGGTTGAAGGGTTAGATGATTCTAACTTGAAGCGGAAAAGTGCAGCAACTGAGAGGGAGGTTGAAGGGGTTGGTCATTCTAACTTGAAGCAGCAAGTTGGGATATCTGAGATTGACTGCAGAGGGGTTAATCAACCTGATTTGAAGAATCAGAGTAGCAGATCTGAGGGGGTTGTTGAAGAGGGTCACGATCGTAAAACTTACAAGCATAAAAACACCTCCCTGGATTTTCAGAAGTCCATGACTTCCTGATAGCAGCAGGTATTCCACAATTGCATTTCTTAGAGCCTCCTGCACTTTGAGATATTGAAGATGAATCCAACTCCTGTTGCAAACACAATAGGAGTATAGTTAAAATTATTAACCCTAACTCAGTATTTCCTTCCCAATTTGATTTTCAATTTAAAATACTAATTGATTTTCATTATACGCAAAGGAAAACCCTAATTTCACTTACCTCCTTCATTTTGGGATGCATCACTGTAAGCACTGATGTTCAAGCTCCCTGATTGACGATTTTTTCCCCAATTCAATCTTCAATTGAAACGATTATCTGATTTCCTCCAGAATTCACCAATTAGGGTTTTCAATTTTGCCAATTATGCTTGAATGAGGGAGAAACACGAGTGAAATTTGGGGGAAAATAAGTTAAGAGGCCTGAAAACCACCAAAGGGTATTTTGGTCATAGAAAAAATTCGCCTGAAACTGGATTTGGTAGTGATACCAATAACTTTAAATTATATGAGGTAGTTAAACTAAAATAAAATAATAAAAGGTAGTTAAAGCTATAATGTCCATTATAAAAGGTAGTTTTTGCCAAATTATCCTACTTATTATGTTAGTGTTCGTTGCAAATAACTTTTTTTCAAAAATTAAATTGATTTTATAATGAACATTTGATATGAATAAATGAACATTTTGAATTAATAAACAACTTTTAGGGAGAAAATAGAGGGCTGAGAAAAGAAGAGGGAAATAATCTGGGCCCATTTGTTAGTGTTCGTTGTATATGAAATGATGTTCATTGATAAGGATTAGATAGGAAAAAACAGTCTTCAGTTCTCCAATGTTCATTGCTATGAACTAAAGGTTCATTACGCTGAGTGCACCATCCGCATCATATAGCGTGTATATTAGAGATGGCCACGGGCCGGGTTGTGCCGGTTCAGTGCTGGGTTATATACGGGCCGATTCACAAAAACATGGCCCTGACCCAGCCCTAAGACCACCCCGGGCCGGTTCAGGGCTGGGTCAGGGTTATGCTTTTCTGAACTTGAACCGATTCGGGGGAGGTTCAGGAACGGTTCAGTGTCGGTTCAGGGCCGGTTCAGTGCCAGGGTCTGGGTCGATTCTGGACTAGATTTAGTGTCGGTTTAGGTTGGTTTAATTCCAGTTCAGGGTTATTCTATTTTTTAATCCAACTTTTTTTTATACAATTTTTTTTCATATTGGAAATGCACCTTAAGTAAAAATCATTATTTTTTATTATTTAAAAAGGATAATTCTTATAAATAATAACTCATAGAGTAAATCAAATACTAATTTCATATAGAAATTTCACCAATTGCAACTTCCAATAACAAATACTCATTAATCATAATCATAATCGTATATTATAGTTTATTAACCATAAGCATAAATATAGTTTATAGCTTATTAATCATAATTATAATTTAAAGTTTATTTATCATAACCATAGTTCAATTTCGTAGATCATAAATCATAATCATATTATAATTCATTTATCAAAATCTTAATCATAATTTATACTTCACCAGTCCACTAGTCATTCATAAGAATAAACATAATTTTTATGAATTTAATTAGGGTTTAGGGTACATGGTATAAGGTTACGGTTTAAGATTTAAATTTATCGTATAGGGTTTTAGTGACGGTTTAGAGACGATTCAAGGAAAAATTTAAGAATGGGCCGGTTCAAGGACCGGTTCAAGAGCAGGCTGGTTTACGGGCCGGGTTAGGGTCGGGGTCGGTTCAGGGCTAGGATCGGTTTAGGACCGGTTCTGAAATTTGAAAACATGAACCTGAACCGAACCAGTTCCTTGACCGGGCCGGGCCGGTTCATGGTTGCTTTTTTCCGGTTTAGGGCCGGACCGGTTTTTCGCCGGATCAGGGTCAACCCGCCCAATGGCCACCTCTAGTGTATATATTGGATATTGCATCATTTTGAACTTCTTCACTTTTGCTTGAACTTGTGTTGTTTTACCAAGCTAGATAGGGAACAAAATGGGCTTATTAGTTCATTTTGGTGTTGTGTCTATTTTCAAGCCTAAACTTTCGATGCCGAAGTACCTATCATATAAAATGGAAAGACCAATTAAGCTTATTAATTATTTTGACTATGATTATCATATTGCTGAAATAAAACATCTAATTAGTAAAAGTATCAAAAAAACCTAAAAACTATATAAAAAGACAGGCAAAGGACTAAAATGAAGGAGTCAAAATATGAAATAATACGCACTTATCATTTGCCCTACTTTATTAAAAAGACAGACAAAATTTTTCCTTTTTGTTATGAATTTTTCTCTATTTTAACCTTAGTACTTTAAGTACCACTCTGTGCTCCAACATATTTCTCCAACGTGTCATCTTTCTACTTACCTTTTAACCCCCCCCCCCACACACACACACATATGACAACTACATCATCTTTCATCACTGTTCCTGATAATTGAAGAAACAATAAATCATACAAATAAAAAAATGGAGGAAATACTTCTTTGTAAAAAACACTGACTTGGAATAGTTAGAAAAAGAACATAAAGTCTTGTATGCGGCCCGCCACACCATTAGTTAATGCTGTGGCGCATCCATTTATAAACTCATACGATACTTTTTTTACTCTCTAAACTCACCTAAAATTGCCGATAATCTCTTCCCCTTAATAGTCAGTAACCCCCTACAAAATAGTCAGTAACCCCGTCCAAAAAGTTAATAACCCCTCCCCAAAGACTTAGTAACCCCCTAAAATAGTAAGTAACCCCCTTAAAATAGTTAGTAACCTCCATAAAACAGTTTGTAACCCCCCTTAAACAGTTTGTACCCTTCCTAAATAGTCAATAATCTCAAAACACTTGGTAACCACTAACATAGTTGGTGACCCTTTTTAAAATAGTCATTATGTGTGCGCCACACGGTTGTTAATCGTACGGCAAGCCACACACGAGATTTGCTGGAAAAAGAACAGCGTAATGAGCAGTTCATAACTTTGCGCTGTTTTCAAGGGACGACTTTTTCTAATGACACATTTTATGCCAACTTATAAAATAAATATTGAAGTAGTACATAAATTAATTACTGAAAGCTGAGTTGATAATCACCACATGTACGTCGATATAACTATGCCAAAAAAGGCGGCTAGTCATGATGATTCAAATATAATCAACCATTTGCAACACCGCGCCAATTCTCTCTTTTATAAAACATATATTTTTCAACTAAAACAGAGAATTATCAAAGTATTATCGCTCGAATGATAACGTATCGGCTTACTCAAATTTTTTGCACCGGAAAAACATAAAATAATTTTAATCAATACTTACACCATAATAACCGTCAAATCATTATCCAAACTTCAAATACTTTAAGACCAACTTAAACACCTTAGAATAAATAGTCCATAAAGTAACTTTATAAAAAACATAAATAAACAAAGCAACATAAGTCAGAAAACAATCTCTCATCAATATCTTCCAATTCCCAAATGAGTATGAATGCATCATCTTCAAACATGTAGGAAAATACTCAATTGATGGACTGCTCGCCATTTAATGGTCATAACAGGATCAATAGGCACATCCATGATCGACACATAGAAAAGCACCTAATCAGTATAGCTGAGTACATACATAACCATACCACACACAAAAACCTAGCATGATACTACTAAACAATAAATCATGATTAACAACAATACTCTAAAACATCAACTTATAAGATAAGACTCGACTTCACAAAACATACAACATAATAATTCATTTAGTCAATTTAATAGTCAATGGATCGAGTTGTCCAACCAAACCTTGTCTTCAATTCAGAAGAAGAATTACGGGAGCGACTCCGTAATCCCCTTGATCAACGATATCGAGAACCTATTAAAATGAAATAGGGCACGGTGATCAATCCGGCCCCAAGAAAAGCCATGGGCTACCACCATGTACTCTAACTCATACTAGTCCAAAGCTTCAGACGTGCACAAGTTTAAAACTATTGATCTTCACCTTTCACTTGAAGTATTAATATGTTATTCGATGATGGACTCTAACAAGACAACCAACACACAACATGGATACCACAAATATTCCACTTTTACCTTAGGATTATATAACGTAATCAAACAATTTCAATTGACCAACAAATAAATCCTCAATTTATTTGTTGACTTAAATCAACAATCGAAGTGTCCAAAGACAATAGATATACATACCCTACAAAGCCCTCAGTCTTTGCAAAGTAGTAAAATAATAATAATAATTCCAATCCAACTTACTCACAAAGTCCTCGGCCTATTTGAGAAGTAATAAAATATTCATAAGGTAAAACAATACCAAAAATTCATAAACATAAACCCCTCATGCGAATTTATAAATAAACTTTCCTTCCCAAACATACTTGGATCAAGCATTCATTCAATCATGTAATAACATCATAGGCAATTAACATGCTCAACAACACGTAATTACATATCCAAAAGCCACGTATGAACCATAAAAAGGGTTCCCTATACATGATAGTATACATAATCCTAACCTTAGGACATAATACTAGTCTAAAACATAAGGAAATGTACGTACCTTGTGTAGACAAAATGAGAGGGTACTTTAGGACCACTATAAGTCACTTAGGGCAAATTCTTCGCCTACCATATAATAAAATACCAGCGAATTAATTCTCTAATTAATTCACACCAATATAAATCATTCTAAAACGTATCGAAACTCGTTTTAAAATACTTTAAATACACTAAAGTTTCAACCTTTAGAAAACTTTAATCTAATATTAACAATCTAGGCTTTAAAAACCTTAAAAACCATTACTTTTATATTTAAACTAACTTAAAATATAAAATTATAAACATGAAATTATAACTTAAATTCATAAATGATAAAATATCAGATTTTAAATTACTTAAACAATTATAAATTGAAGTTCTGTTGTTGCATCACCCATGAAGAGGGTGGTCGGAGTATTATAGATCACCATTTTGATTGACGGTGGTCGAAGTTTTTATTCAGCACCCACGAAGAGGGTTGTCGAAGTATTATAGATCACCATTTTGATTGAGGGTGGTCGAAGTTTTGTTCACCACCTGAAGATGAGGGTGGTCGAAGTTTTTGTATACCACCTAAGGATGAGGGTGGTCGAAGTTTTTTGTTCACCACCGAAGGATGAGGGTGGTCGAAGTTTTTGTAAGTCACCGTTTTGATTGAGGGTGGTCGAAGTTTTTATTCAGTACCCATGAAGAGGGTGGTCAAAGTATCATAGATCACCATTTTGATTGAGAGTGGTCGAAGTTTTTGTTCACCCGCTGAAGATGAGGGTGGTCGAAGTTTTTGTATACCACCTAAGGATGAGGGTGGTCGAAACTTTTTGTTCACCACCTAAGGATGAGGGTGATTGACAAGCTAAAGTCGTATCTCATAATCAAAAATAAATCCTAAAGTCCTCTAACAACAATAGTTAAGGGAAGCAGGGTCGAATCCACAGGGAGACAAAGTTTTTAAGTCAATATTCAGCCAAACAGCTACTTCAGACAAGATCAGACAAGAATCAGCTGCTATTTAGACTAAAGAAAACAAATATAAAAGTGGGATTAAACTATGGATTAAACGTATAGGGCATTAGTTCGATCCACCATGCTTATACCAATCAAAAGGGTCGAAAAACTAATAATATCTAGGTCTAAGGTCGAACTATCATAGCCAATGTTAAGCCTATGATCGGGTCATAAAGCTCTCAATTCAACATATGTAGTACGATCGCTCACATAATAAGAATCAATAGTGTGTTCTAAGCCTCTAAAAGTAAGCCTACAATCGGGTCATACTCAAGTTGCCAAACATAGTTCTCGAAATTGTACACTGACATAAACCATGAAATAAAAAACAAACCACACTACAATTGAACTAATAAAACCCTAAGAATCAATAGCAATACAAAGTAATCAAGGTATCAACATGGTTTCTCTCCCTAAATCCCTAGAAATTAGACTACTCAGACATAATTAAATCAACAACGAAGAATCTAATATGAAACCCTGACAATTGCATCACGAAAGAATCAATAATTAAACTAAGCAATTAAAAAATCATCAAAGAGATTAAGAGTAGAGAAAAGTATCAATTGACGGAAAACAATAACCTTTATTGAAATGAATCGTAGGTTCAATCACCCTTTGAACTAATCAAAAGTATTTAATCTAAGAAAAGCTCTCTAAAACTAAACTAAGAACAATGGAGATAAAATAGAATAAAGATGTCTCTAAAATAATGAAGGTTAGCTATTTATAATAGCCCGTCAAACTAATTATAAACGAATGAAATAAAGATATAATTTCTGCTCCGCGAGCCCGGTACCCGATCGGAAAAAGGTTGCCCTATGCCATCGGGTACACACTAAAAATTGGCCCAACTTAAAATCTTCTTCCTCTCTTGAAACAAAGCAGCGCAGCCATTTTGTATGAGCTGGCCCACCCGATCGGGCCGCATGCAAGAGGGAGCCCAACACCATCTTCTTGGCGTGAAATAGCAGCAACACTTGTTGTGAGAGTCAAGGCCAACCCGATCTGGTCATCACCACCCGATCCTGTCGCGGGCAAGAAGGAGCCTAAAAGTTTTCCTTGGACGCAAGCAGCAGAGCAACAATGCTTTGACATGGGGCCTCACCCGATTGGGTCGGGCATGCATTGCCCGATCGGGCTGAGCCAAAGTTTCAACCAAGTTTCTTTGCTTCTTCACCCGGTCGGGTCGGGCAATGTCTGCCCGATCGGGCCCGAAACTCCACATCCCGATGCATAAATCTTTGCCAGATCGGGCCATTTTCTGCCCGATCAGAGCACGAGTCTACTCCATTGGCTTCTTTGGCACTCAATTTTTCACGTTTAGAGGTATCGGGACCTGGTAAACCATCTAGAAAGCTCGTGATGACTTCTACGTGCCTCGTAACCACTCATAGAGTCGTGGTAGCTTCCAAATGGCTCGGAACTAAGGAGAAAACTCCATAAAGCCTGCAATTCAACATTAAAACACAAAACCACGACTATATACGATAATTAGTATAAAAGAGTTCCGAAGAGCTCAAATGACGCGCGAATTGGCTCATAAATAGGGGAGAAAACTCTATATAAATACGTGATATTAGTGATCCAAGTTTTTGTAAGTCACCTATGCATGAGGGTGGTTGAGGTCCACATAAAAACACTCATTAAGAGGGTGGTCGAAGTTTCCCTATACCCCCTACAAGAGGGTGGTCGATGTTTTTTCAGAACCCTTAACCAGGGTACGTCGAGATTATAGAAGCTTTCCCTAAAGAGGATGGTCGAAATCTCGACCAGAGTACGTCGAATTCTCTACTTAACCCTGAACAAGGGTGCATTGAATTCTCAAAAGAACACGTATTCAACTCCATATCACAGTTTCATCAGGCAAGATCCTAAACCATTCCTAGTGTTGCTGCTTGTCCACTGGTAGCAACCTCCACCCACTGAAAGGCAGCATCAAGCTCCCCATGCACCTATTGCCCAGTAGCAGCGTTAGTCTCAACTACCCAGCGACAACAATATTCTCATGCAATAGCTATCCGGTAGCAGCCTGACCCACATCATTCTCAAAGACAACGACAACCTCCTCATCATTAAACCTAGCCGGGAATTGTGAAACATAATATTCCCATTGTAATTGAGATTCATCGGGGAGACTTTCAAGATAAGGAAATGTATCCTCGAAGAATTGGACATTAGATATCATGTATTAATATAGAGTTTTACCCCTTATTTATGAACTAAATCGTGCGTCATTGGAGCTCTTCGGAGCTATTTTATACTAATTATCGTATATAGTCGTGGTTTTGTGTTTTAGTGTTGAATTGCATGTTTTAGGGAGTTTCTCCCTGGTTCCAAGTTATTTGAAAGCAACCACGGCTTTACGAGTTGTTATGAGGCATTTAGAAGTCATCACGAGCATTGCGGATTAAAATAAAGGTCCCAAGACCTCTAAACTTGAAGATTGAGTGCCAAAACGCTAAAGAAACAAGCAAATAGAGCTAACCCGTGTTTTGATCGGCCAGAATATGGTCCGATCGGGAAAAGAATATTATGATCGGGTAGTAAGGTTTCGGGCCCGATCGGGCAGACCTTGCCCGACCCGATAGGGTGAGAAACCCAAGTAGTTGATGTACGTGTTTTGCCAAGGAAGGAAAATTTGGGCCTTCAGCTCAGCCCGATCCAGATCGGGCAACATGGACCCGATCGGGTTGGCCCATAATTATATTGACAGATGCTGATGCGTACCAAGGAGGGAAGCAAGTTGATGGGCTCTTGCACGGGACCCGATATGGCAAAAGCAACCCGATGCCATCGGGTGGAGGCCCACGCATGATTTTCTTGTTGCTGCTGCATTTAGGCGAGAAAAGTAAGTTCGACCAAAATTTGTACCAACCCGATTAGGTGGGCCCATTGCCCGATCGGGTTACGGGGATGCAGAGCCGAATTTCTTTCACATTTTATTCGTTTTTAATTAGATTTTAGGGGCTATTATTGTTGGTACAAAAATGACTTTGCAAACAAGCAACGATGCCCCGTCGTAAATTGGTCCAGAATACCAGAAAGGTGATTCACTCTCCTAAGAGTCACTGGCCCTTAGCAATAAGAGTCACTGGCCCTTAGCAATAAGAGTTACCCTTAAAACCAAAGGAACCTCGCTCACTTAAATGAGCACAGAACTATCAATGGCTAAGAAATAGCGTGCTAAATAGAATTTAAATAACTTTAAAAGAGTTATAGATAGACAAGTGGCCAAAATAAAATTAACAAAATTCGAAGGAAACTATTTCATTTCATTGATAATAATAATTTCGGTCTTACACAAACTTTTAGAGAAAGAAAACTAACAAACAAGCTTAATTGAAGAAGAAAGAGAGGAATATCGTCATCCTTTTTGCACTCAACGAGACAATAACAATGGAGGACGTCTAGAACATGGAATGTTCTTGCCAAATAACTACCTAAAACTATGCCTAAGGTCTAAGGATAAATTCTAATATTTGTTGTGTTGATGATTGATTGTTGATGTCTTTTTCGTCTGGTTGAAGCCTCTATTTATAGCCAAATGGAGCAGCAGTTTTCTTCATTCGAATTTGAATTATCTTCTTAACCTCCAAACTGTTGGGAAACTTTTGAAATGGGCGTCTGATATTGGGCGCTTCTTGAAGCTTCTAGAGTTTGCACCCCTTTGAGACTCTGGTTGGCTTTTGGATCTCTTGTCATTTAATACGTGTAGATTATTTGACTGGGTCAACATGAATTGGACCTGGGCTAAAAAGAAACTGGTTTATGTGGCCCATGGGTCTTAAAGCCCAAAAATTAAAAGTGGTAGTAACAATTATAAATTGCTAAAACTTCATTATTTTAGAGGGATCTTTTTATTCTTAGTTTTTCCAGCTTTCATTAGTTTAGTTTTAGAGAACTTCTATTAGTTTAAACACTTAGATTAATTCAAGAGGTGATTGAACCTTGGATTTATTTCAACAAAGGTTATTGCTTTCCGTCAACCGGTACTACTCTTTACTCTTAATCTCTTTAGTTATTTCTTAATTTTTTTGTGTAATTATTGAATTTAGTTATGATGTAAATATTAGGGTTTCATATTAGATTTGTTATTGTTAATCCATTTATGAGTGAGTAGTCTTATTTCTAGGGATTTAGGGAGGAAAACAATGTTTATACCATGAATTACACTTGAATTGCTATTAGTTTCTAGGGCTTGGTTAGATTAGTTATGGTGTGATTTGTTCTCTTTGAGTAATTAATGATATTGCGCAGTTTTATTGATTGCTTGTGGTTAATAATTGTTTGCACAGATCCGTCCTACTTTTAAAGGCCTAGTACACATCGGTAATTTTGATTATGTTAGTGAACATGCGGCGTACGCTGATTTATGAGTGTTGAGTCTTAACCATAGCTTAACACGTGCTCTAATCTGTCAATTCTTGACCTAGGTTTTGATAGTTATTGGATCGATAGTGGACCGAACTAATTCTCTAGACCTTTAATTCATAGTTTAATTTCTATATTTATATTGCTTTCTTCAGTTTAAATATTAGTTCAGCTGATTTCGATCTGATCTTGTCTGAATTAGTTATTTGGCTGAATATTAACTTAGAAACTCTGTCTCTCAGTGCATTCGACCCTACTTCCTTGACTATCATTGTTAGAGGACTTAGGATTTATTTTTGAATAGATGATACGACTTTAGCCTGTCAAATTTTGCCGCCGTTGCCGGGAAGACGACTAGTTTTCTAAGTTTTTATTTGGTTATTTGGTTTACTTCTCTTTACCTCATTGAAACTTCATTGTTCCAATTGAGGTACTTTTTACTGCTTCTTTTTGTTTCTTTTGTATGCCCAGGTCTCAAAGAAGAGGTACCCCCATTCCTGAGGATCCCGATTTGACAAAGACACTCAGGCAGCTTCGAAAGAAAGTTCAGAAAGAAAAGTAGTCTGTTTTGCTGAACACCTCTAAATCAAACACCTCTAGTTCAATTATGTCTAAATCACTGAAGTCATATGGAGTGCCCAACCCATATGGTCTTTCCACTGGACCCACTATGCCCACCATCGCTGCAACGAACTTTGAAATTAAGCCTGGACTCATCAACATGGTTCAGCAAAATCAGTTTGGCGGGCATCCTATTGAAGTCCCGGCAAAACATCTGCAGCGGTTTTTACAGCTTTGTCGAACCGTCAAACATGCCGGCGTGACTCTAGACCAGTTGAAAGTCATGTTGTTCGAGTTTTCCTTGAGAGATAGAGCACATAAGCGGCTGAACGACGTAAAAGAAACTGAATGAAGTGAAATTTATACTGCTTTCCTGAGAGAATATTATCCACCTACGAAGACAGCAGAAATCAGAAACAAACTAGCCACATTTTTCCAAGAGGCTGATGAAGCGCTTCGGGAAGCGTGGGCTAGGTTCAGAGACTTGCAAAGAGAGTATCCACATCACAACATGGAGAAATGGTTCTTGACACATACATTTTACAATGGTCTGCACATACAAAGAGTATTGTTGACTCGTCTGCGAGAGGAGTTTTTAATTTCTAGATAAGGAAGTGGATGTAGGCTATAATTTCTTGCCAAACCTTGCAGCCAATGATTATCCCACTTTCCAAAACCTCAAAAAGAAGGTATTGGAGGTAGTCTCACTTGCATTGCTGACTTCGCAAATGGCGAAGCTGAACCCGAAGCTTGACACCTTGAGGTCCTCTACCTCGACACCCCCTCCTTTGAGCATCAATGCTATGTTTGTCGTTGCAACCATTACCTCATCTCACTGCGAGTATGTGGTGTTCAGGGTCATTTGGGGTACGATTGCCAATTTAGTCAACATCAGATGGAGCAGGCAAATGCGTTCCAACAAAGACCATAGAACCCTCCACATAACTATCAAAACCCACAAAATTTCCAACCACCACCACAAAACCACCCCAAATCATCATTCTACCAAAACCCCCTAGTTTTTAGAAGACCACCACCACAAAACTTCCATGACCCTAATAACTTCCAAACCCTACAAAATTTTCAAACCCCACCTTCACAAATATCCCCACAAGAGCTTACTATGTCTAAATCCATGAAGCTGATGCCGGCCATGCAGAAAACCAATGAGGAGGCCCAAAGAGCTCAAGAGAAACATAATCTGGCTCAAGAGAAGCACATCAAACTTCTTGAGACTCAGAATGCCCAATTGGCAAGCAATAATGCTCACAGGCGGCAAGGGGAATTGCCCGGGCAACCCATTCAGAGGGAGCAAGTTAATGCCATTACTCTTTATAATGGCATTGCTTATGACGCTCCTCCATTGCCCACTGATGATGCTGCCCCGACTACGGGGAAAGGGGTGGTAGAGAACGAAAAAGGGAGGAGTTCGACGTCTGAGGTCGAATTAACTAAGGAGGCGGAACAGACAGGGAAGAAAAAGGAGAAGGTTTCTAAAGCGCGTTTTACACCAAGGCTACCTTTTCCTCACAGGATGTAGCAATCAAAGGTCGATCAGCAATTTGGTAAGTTCTTGGCTATAGTCAAGAACCTTGAGGTAACGATTCCATTCACTGATTTAATTACTCAAGTCCCTGTGTATGCCAAATTCCTGAAAAACATGATCACTAAGAAAAGAGACTTTGGTGGGGTAGAATGTGTATGTCGCTCTTACTGCAGAGTCTAGTGCTTTTATACAAAATAAAACCCCACCTAACTTGAAAGATGCTGGTAGTTTTTCTATACCCTGCCATCTTGGACCTATTTATATCAACAAAGCTTTGTGTGATTTAGGTGCTTCTGTTTCCATTATACCTTTATCTGTTTATAGGAAACTGAATATGGGAGCACTTAAATGCACACAAATCACTTTGCAGATGGCTGATCGTTCTATAAAATACCCCCTATGTGTTTTAGAGGACGTTCCTGTTAGGGTCGGAAAATTCTACATCCCTATTGATTTTGTGGTACTTGATATGGATGAGGATGCCCAGATTCCCATTATTCTGGGTAGACCATTTTTGTGTACTTCTGGTGCTGTTATTGATGTTAAGTCTGCATCTTTAACTCTGAGTGTTGGTGATGATAAAGTGATATTTAAACTAACCAATGTTGTTAAGGCGCCTATGCATGAACAATCTTGTTGCAGGGCTAATATTTTGGATGAGGTGGGTGTAGAGAACGTTCAAAATGCACCTAAGGTTGCCTCACAGTCTGGAGGTCTGATCAAGAACATTTGGAGAAGGAAAATGTTTGATGAGGGTGGCATTCACTGCCAAGCCCCTCCAATCTGAGACATGGAGGTATTATGGTCGTCCGGGACCTTTATAAATCAGCACTGTGCGGGAGGCAACCCGTAATTTCCCCTTATTCCTTTTTTTTCTTTTCTTTTTACTTTTTTTTTTAGTGAGAGAGTGAGAGAACACTAACATTGTTTTTCCTCTTAGCATCGTCCTTTGTTCACCTTTTGGCATTGAGGACACTGCCAAGTTCAGCTTGGGGGAGGATTTCTGTTTGTATTCTCCACATCTTTTACTACTTTGTAGGATAAATTCATTGCTTTCGAAAAATACTGAAAAAATCAAAAAAATATGAGTCATATGATTGGTTTAGTTGCCTCCCTATGCCCTTGTTGTGCTCTAATTGAAAATGATTTGACTCTGTTTTCTGGATAGCTGGGCATTTGCGATTTTGAGGCTATGATTTGATGTTTGATTACTGTGATTTCGAGCGAAGTTTGAATATTATACACTACATTGTGTTGCATGCCTGAATTGGTTAGACTGTGAGGCCTCTTTTTAGCCTATTGGATCATATGAATATCCAGTCAGTTTTTGTGTGTTAGTTCCTCTTTAGTTGACTGATCTTGACTTTGACTTTGTACTTGTCTGATATTCGATGACTTGTAGCATTTAATGTGATAGAGGTGTTCTATTGTCTGATTCTTGAGCTTCAGAGTGAATTTTTGATATACTTTTATCCTCCTTAGCCCCGTTGAGTCTAATGACATATTTTGTGTTACTCTTATTCTGAGCCCATGGCCTTTATTTCGATACTATTTCCAAGCCTAGCTTGGAGGAGCGTTTGTTGGCTTGAGTTTTGAATTTGGTTTGATGGTTTGGTGTGGTTTTGGAAATTAAAGTTTATTTGATGTGGTTTAAGTGTGAGAAAAAGACAAGAAAAAGCAAAGTTAGAGTTGCGTGAATGTTTGGTTCGTAAAAAAAAAGAAAAATAAATGAAAGTTCAAAAGAGTTCAAATTTCCTTCATTCACGTTGTTTATAAAGAAAAATGTAGTACATTTGCTTGAAAATTGGATTTGTTGTGAGTTTTCATTGTTTCATAAGAGTTGGGATGTATTTTGTGGTTATATGGTGTTGTTGGGATTTGTTTCGACCATCTTCGGCCTTGTTTGAGTGATCTTTGCTCCCCCATCTTGGTTTTTCCACATTTCCTAAAAATATCCCCTACCTCTTGCCTAAGCCCCATTACAACCCTATAAAGTCCTCTTGAGCTTGTGTTTACATATTGATTTCGAGTCAGTTTGTCAAAGTTAAAGAGTATGTCTGCTAATTGAGTCAACTTGGCTAGGATGAGCGTCATTTAACCTTCTTAAACACATGAGAGTGTGAGTGAGAAAGTCATTTATGGTCAGGTTGGTGAGTGTTCGAGCATATTCTTTGTGTGCCACAAAATTGAGAGGAGTGACACCTTTGTGAGAGCCTTTTCAGGATTTGTATGCCATGCAGATGAGTTGAATTTAATGGTTTGCTTGGATGATTGGTAGTTGGATGGATTTGAAAAGCTGAACTTGAATTTTGCCTGCTTGAATGATTCTTAGTCTTGAAAACGTTTTTGAGCTTTGATTGTTTTATCTATGGAGTAATGCAATTTATTCCATGTTCAGGTTCTATTTGCTTGAGGACAAGCAAATGTTTACCTTGGGGGAGTTTGATATCATGTATTATATAGATTTTTTCCCCTTATTTATGAGCTAAATCGTGCGTTATTGGAGATCTTTGGAGCTATTTTATACTAATTATCGTATATAGTCATGCTTTTGTGTTTTAGTGTAGAATTGCAGGTTTTAGGGAGTTTCTCCCTGGTTCCGAGCTATTTGAAAGCAACCACGGCTTTACAAATTGTTATGAGGCACGTAGAAGTCATCACGAGCATTACGGATGAATATAGAGGTCCCAAGACCTCTAAACTTGAATATTGAGTGCCAAAACGCTAAAGAAACAAGCCAATGGAGCTAACCCGTGTTCTATCGGGTAGAATATGGCCCGACCGGGCAGAATATGGCCTGATCGGGCAATGAATATTATGATCGGGTGGTAAGGTTTCGGGCCCGATCAGGCAGCCCTTGCCCGACTCGATCGGTTGAGAAACCCAAGTAGCTGTTGTGCGTGTTTTGCCAAGGAAGGAAAATTTGGGCCTTTAGATCCAGATCGGGCAGCATGAACTTGATCGGGCTGGCCCATAATTATATTGGTAGTTGCTGCTGCGTACCAAGGAGGGAAGCAGGTTGATGGGCTCTTGCACGGGACCCGATCGTGCAGATTCAACCCGATGCCATCGAATAGAGGCCCATGCATGATTTTCTTGTTGCTGCTGCATTTAGGCAAGAAAAGAAAGTTGGACCAAAATTTGTACCAACCCGATCGGGTCGGCCCATTGCCCAATCGGGTTGCGGGAATGGGGAGCCGAATTTCTTTCTTATTTTATGCGTTTTTAATTAGATCTTAGGGGCTATTATAAATAGCTAAAACTTCATGATTTTAGAGGGAAATTTTTATTCTTATTATTTTCATCTTTCATTAGTTTAGTTTTAGAGAGGTTTTATTAGTTTAAACACTTAGATTAATTCAAGAGGTGATTGAACCTTGGATTTATTTCAATAAAGGTTATTGCTTTCCGTTAATTGGTACTACTCTTTACTCTTAATCTCTTTAGTTATTTCTTAATTGTTTAATTATTGAATTGAGTTATGATGCAAATATTAGGGTTTCATATTAGATTTGTTATTGTTAATCCAATTATGAGTGAGTAGTCTTAAATCTAGGGATTTAGGGAGGAAAGCCATGTTGATACCATGAATTATACTTGAATTGCTATTAGTTTCTAGGGCTTGATTAAATTGGTTATGGTGTGATTTTTCTTGTTGAGTAATTAATGTTATTCCGCAGTTTCATTGATTGCTTGTGGTTAATAATTGTTTGCACAGATTCGTCCTACTTTTAGAGGCCTAGTACACATCATTAATTCTGATTATGTTAGTGAACATGCGTACTATGTTGAATTATGAGCGTTGAGTCTTAACTATCGCTTAATACGTGCTCTAATCTGTCGATTCTTGACCTAGGTTCTGATAGTTGTTTGATCGTTTTGATTGGTATAAGCATGGTGGACCAAACTAATTTCCTAGACCTTGAATTCATAGTTTAATTTCCATCTTTATATTGCTTTCTTTAGTTTAAATATTAGTTCAGCTGATTTCTATCTGATATTGTCTGAAGTAGCTTTTTGGCTGAATATTAACTTAGAAACTCTTTCTCTCTGTGGATTCGACCCTACTTCCCTTGTCTATTATTTTTAGAGGATTTAGGATTTATTTTTGAATAGGTGATACGACTTTAGCCTTTCAACATTTCAACTCACAAAATATTCAGAATTTTCAAGATTATAAAAACGCAGCTCTTTCTTGCATAAAGGGTAACCAAAAAATACATCATTAGGAACGAGAGTCAAACTAATCTTTCACATGGTGTCAGTTAGTACTTAGTAGTATAACATAAATAACCAAACACACCAACATCATCCTAGCTAGGTGGCACAATAAAGATAATTACAAGATTAATACTCCCTCTGTTTCTCAAAGATTGTTACTTGTACTTTTCATGCATGTCAATGCGAAGCTTTGAGCATTTATATCTCTAATTACGTATTTGTAAAAATTATAAAAACTAGATATTAATATTCTGCATATCAAGAGGAACCTAACAAGATCCCACATGACTATATTTTTTCTTATGTATAAATCACAAACGATGGTCAAAGTAAAATATATAAATAGAGTAAAATATCAAAGTGTAACAATTTTTAGCAAACGGGGGTAGTATATATCTTTTCCTAATACTACTAGACGTTTACTCTCAAAAAGAATTCCAAAAGTGAAGCAAAGATGAAGAATTAAAACTTTGCTTCTTCCTCCGTTTTTTTTTATTGTGATACTTTCTATTTTATGAAGTCTATAATTAGTTGTGACACTTTCTATCTACGCAAATATTTCTCTCTATCTCTCTCCTATTACATGGGACCCTTTTTCTTTTTTCTGTCTCTTTCCTCTCTAAAAATTATCTAAAAGTTCCTGAAATTAAAATTATCACAACTAATAAAAAACAGATTAGAGGGAGAACTAAGAAGCACTAACTCGATGAACCCAAAAGCAAAGAATTCCACACAAACAGCAAACCTCCAAGGAAAAAGTAATTTGCCCACAGAAAGGACAAATCAAGCAATAGGACAAACAAAAAGTAAACACAGACCATGGTTTGCCTACATGTGAAAACGAGCAGGAGAATCTGAAATTCTCGGACACCCAAAGTCGAATAGGACCGAAAGGAGAAAAAAAAAATACTTCCTCGGTTTTTTTAAATTATAGCAGTTGCTATTTTAGAAAATTTTAAATAAAAGTACACTTTCTTTTTTGCTCAATAAATTCTCTCTATCTTTCTCCTCTTACATGGATCCCCTAATTTTTTCTCTCTATCTCTTTCCTTCCAAAAAAATTTTCTAAGAACCAGTGAATCTAAACGTGTCACAATTAAATAAAATAGAAGTATGAGAGTTTCCTTTGTGTCTATGACACCATATTAGGAAAATATATATTCTTGTAATTTTCTTTATTGTATTTTCTAATTTGGTTAGGTATGCAATTAGATTGTATATACATAAATATGCTTATCAAGTAGGTGTTGGTCCAATGGTGATGGGGACTGGTATTGGAAGGACGGACTTGTGTTCGAATCCTCGCAACACCCTTGGTAGAGGAATGAAACCTAACCACCCCGAACTTGGCCTCGATCCGGATGTAGCCCGCAGGGTGAACCGAGTTCAAACACCAAAAAAAAATGCCTGGGGTGATAAATGAGAAGTCCAACTTGTTTTCGCACCAAAGCGAGGCCACTCGTCATATTGCTCGTTCCAGTATTATGATCGTATAAAGCATATTAGGTGGAATGTCGTTTTGTTCGTGACAAGTTAGTATCCGGTAATATTTCTACTCATCATATGCCTATCGGTTATTAACTAGCCGATATTTTGACAAAGGCTCTTGGAATGCATCAAGTTCTTTTCCTTCTTAATAAGCTGGACATTCGTGATCTACATGCTCCAACTTAAGGGGAGTATTAGGAAAAGATATTATACTTGTAATTATCTTATTCTTGTAACCATATTCATAGAAGGAGTTAAGCCTACATTTAGGTACTAACATTTGGTATTTTTCACCTTTTAGGTACTCAGTTATTTTTTTTCACCTTTTAGGTACTTGTTGAGTATTTATTTGTTAGTTAACCACATTTAACTCACCTTTAACCACACTTTATTTTCTTTTTTTTTTCTAAAAAAATGCATAAATCAAACTTTTTAAAAAAAATCTAAAATTTCGCCTGAGCTAATTGGACGGCTCTGGAAGTTGAAGAAGATCAGTATGGTTATTTCCATATCTCTAGAGGTACAAGAAAACATACTTTTGGTAGTCTCTATATTAGTTTCCCTTGAGCTAATTTAGTTTTCCTTCATGTATATTGTCAATACCGTTTAATAGACCAAAACCTTTCATGAAAAATTACTCTGTACATGGACCAAAATCCTCCAAGAAAAATTACTCCATACATAACATATTTCTCGTAGAAAAATTACTCTGTACATGACAGATTGAATGCCAAAATGAAGTTCAAGTATAACAAGAATTTTTTCCAAGACATAAAGATCATTTTTCAGACATACAAATCCTAAAATATGGTTTAGTTATCTCCTTTAATTTGTTGTGTTGTTATGGTCGGAGGTTCTCATCTCGCATAGGTTGTAAATGAAACAAGTTCTAAATCTTCTTAGCACAAGTTATTCGAAAGGTAACTAGCTGAGAAAGGATAAAAAAAATCAAATCACTGTTTAAATGACCACTATGCTCTAAGTTGAGTTTACGAACGACATTATTGAAACACGCCTGTGCTAGTATCTTGTTAATTCAATAAAAGAAAGTTTATTCAATAGCGTTACATATTAAATTAAGGAGTTACCTTTTTAACTCAAAGTATTAACATTTTAACCCCAGGTACTAACCTTTTAACAATTAATTAACACATGTTAGTAATTGAGTACTCAAATGATGAAAAAAAATAAGTGAGTACCTAAAAGGTGAAAAACACCAAATGTTAGTACCTAAATATAGCCTTAACTCTTTATAAAAGGGGAGCATGTAGGAAAAGATATTATACTTGTAATTATCTTATTCTTATAACTATCTTTATAGACTTTATTGGTATTCAAATAAGTTTTATATATATTCTTGGGTGATTAATGAGAAGTCTAAGTCATATTATCTCCAAATCATTATTCACGTTAACATATGCCGTGAGCGTTTGATGAGAATACAGACATTATCCCTAACTTGACATAATGACTTACCACAAAGCATACATGAAAATCTTCTTGACATATACATGACGAATCAACTAAAAATTTCATACATTGACAATATGCGTGCCCATACCCTGTAACGTAACTAAAAATTGCATCGAATCACCAAATCCTAGATCAACACACAAAACCAAAAGGGTAAACAAGATAATAAACTAACCCAAATGCAAATCTGTACAAAGCCACCCAGTGTGACTTTTACACCTTCAATTTTCAACTCCTTAAAACTTCAAAAGAAATAATATCATTTTCCATTCACATTATCAGCAATTTGTTTAATTTCCTTAAGAAAAAGAAGAAGAAAAATATATTCCCTTTCTAGATTCTCTTCAGAAGTCACAGATTATTAGGAAGATCGAATTTCTGAGAGCCAAATATATGATGAGAGCTATTTTGTTGTACAAAGACAGCAACACCACACTTGCTGCTATTAAAAGTCTCCCAGAGTGGAAAATTGACAATCCCCGAGATGTTCTTCTTGGCGGAGGTGTCTTTGATTGAGCACAGTTTTTCGAGCCTCCTAACAACGAAGTCATTGGAGAGAACTCGACCTTTGTTCTCTCCTTTTGGACAATCTGTCACCAACCCGTTCTCGTACAATGCCACCATTACATTAGCCCCTTGATGGTCTATCTTCATCCGAAGTTGTCCTGAGAGTGAGACTTGCAAGGTTTCAGATGATGGTCTTTGGAAGTTTGCCTGGTCCAAAGAAAAGTTAAGAACTCAAGGGTAGGGAAACATTTTCACTATGGGCATGTATGCAAAGATTATAAGACCAAACATTTTCACTAGGGAAACATTCTTTTTATTGTTTTCATTCAAGCATACCCTTGTTCATGTGTCTGGCTAGCATTAATGGTAATGATATCAGCATAAACTATTTTCTACCAGAAATACTGACTTCGAACTTTCCGAGATAACAAAGTTACAAAAAAATGGGTAAAATTTTGGTTATAGACTACCGCTACCATACTGGCTATATACGCTGTTTGTTAGTGCAAGCTCTTATAATATGTATCTGATCTTTTCTGGTGGCTATGCTGCAAATAACAAAATTTACACTGAAATTCAGTATTTCTTATCGCTTACAGTTTCAACAATGCTCTGAATTCACAAGACATATGAGTTGAAGTAAGCTATAGTCTATAAGCATAAGTTCAAAAGAACAAATTTCCCCTAGAGTATGAAGTATATGTGTGGAACTTTTCTTAATAGAGCATCACATGATTAATGAGTTATCTAAGTCGCACATCACCACTTGCAGACTTGCAGTTTAAGGAAATGCAGAACATCATAGGGCACCTAATCGTAAGCCAAGAGACAAGAGTTACAGCTCAACTAATGGATTTGGTAATATACTGTTCCTCTGAGCATTTGCTCTGTAAATAAACATTTTCTCCAAAACAATAGTTTCGCTTTTGATTCATAAATGGTAAAAACAAGAATTCCGCGTATAGTCGAAACTCGAAAGTAATGTTTTGAAGGGTGGAATAAACGAAAATAGTCCACAGTCATCTAATGATGACACATTTTTATTCCATCATAGTAAAAATGTTAAAATGATTACTATAACCAATAGGCACAACAAAGTCATTCAAAAAAAAAATATCTATCTATCGTGTACGTTAAAAGAGGTAACTTTTTGCTCCTAATGGTCACTTGACATTTATCACGAACGTTGTTATGACCGATTGAGGGGATAAAAAATAATAAAAATGAAAGACAATAAAGAACACGCACATATTTAACATGGTTCACTAGTAATGTGCTAGCTATGTCCTTTAAACCAAAGGAAGAGTAGTTTTATCAGGGAGAGAAACCAGAATATAGATTAGTATTAGACAACACTCATATTAATAGTAGTGAATTTTTTCGGCTAATGTTTTACTTTAATGGTTTACGTAAGCACCTTTAGTAATTAACCTAAACAGAATAGGCGTAAAACCCAAAACAGAACTAAACCTTATATAACCTGAAAAACTTGGTCATTCAAACCAACATAAACTCAAGACATATCCAACAAAAGTGAACTCTTCAAGGTTATCTGTAAGGAGTATTCAAGAGTAGGATAAAAATGCTTAATTATAATTTTACTCATTACTCTTCTAAAAAACCAACAAATCAGTAAAATTTACACTAATTCAAATGACCCAAAAAAATTAACATTTAGTGTATGATGCTCCTTGACAGATGAATGTAGGACAAATGAGGTCATTAGGCAAATAAAGGCTACAATCTTCCATCAAAGTTCGACTTCCAGGATCAAATATTTACCTAATTGTAATTATTCTAAAGATTATCTTATACTCAAATCTCAATATCTCTACAACATAAACCATATATCAATGGCAAAGTCTTATAAAAGAGTCTTAATATAAGATCAGTCTAATAGGCCCAATATGCATCTTCCCACCACTGCCATTTTCTTCACTCTATTACATAAGATATTAGTTATGGATTTTATGAAAAAGTTAAGCTTTAAAGTTGAAAAGTTTAAAAAACGCAAAAAGTTAAGGTTTTAGGTCGAAAAGTTAAAAAAACATTTGTCTGAGACTGCTCAGCATGTGACGCGCGTGATTGGGCTTATTTGAGCTGGTCTGATGATAAGGCTTCATATAAGACCGCCTTATAGTAAACCTACTCTGTATCATTTCACATTTCAACAAAATAAAATAATAAGAAGCCATAATCTAAGAAAACATAAAATTAACCTGAAAATGAGGGGAAGGAAATCTAGGAGCAGAAGCAATATTACTCAAAAGAATCCCCTCTTCATTAGCAACACAATGGGCCCTACCTTGGACCACAACTTGAGGAGTAAAAATAGTATCAAGTTGTAAAGACTCAACATAAGCCTTTTGTCTAACAGTAGATAAACTTGAACCAAACGGATCTTTCCAACCCAAATAATCCCAATAATCAACATGAAAGCCCAATACAATAACAGGCTGATCCAAATTGAAATCCCCACGGCCCAATCTAGACATTAGAAGTTCTGCTTCAGGGGATGTTTTACAACCTTGTGATGAGAATAACTCAATCAAAACGGCACCGTCTCCTCTCCTCTGCTCCTCCACTGCCTCGTCGGCTGTAGCTGCGGCGTCGTTTTTGGTTGAGTTTGATGCACGGCCGTGTTTTCCGAAACAGGAGATGAGTCCTCGAGGAGCCATTAGGGGTTGGAACGGTGTCGTTTTGGCTCACGGGATGGAGGAGAGAATGAATGTAGGAATCAGAATTAAGGAAGGAATGGTGAAAGATGGAATTTGTTTTGAGTTTTTTGGGTTTGTGAAATTTTTGTTGAAGAAGAGATTGGGTGGAGGAGAGAGAAAAGAGGGGGGAAAAGAATATGATGATCTGTTTTGGGAATAATATAAAGCTAGGAATATATGATAAAGTATATGATATAATAGTAAGAAATATAAATGGGAAGAAGGTAGTAAAGTTGGGTGGGAGATGAGTATAGTTGCCGACATGAGTGTGTCGGTGACACGTTGGTTTGGAGGTGTGGAAGGTGGAACTGCACCATCGGTGTTTGAATTCGCTGCTGCTCTGTTCTTTTCTCCGTTTTCTTTATCTTTCTCCTTTTCCAAAATGAATTTCTTTTGTTTGTAGTCTAGAGGAATTAATAATCTATTATTAACATATCGATAATGTAACAACAGTGTCAGGATGGCCGAGTGGTCTAAGGCGCCAGACTCAAGTTCTGGTCTTCGAAAGAGGGCGTGGGTTCAAATCCCACTTCTGACATCCTTTGTGTTTTTATTTGTTTTTATTTTGTAACGCCCTACGGTGAACAAAATTTCTTTTTAAATGAAAAAGAACGGTTAATTCTACAAAAACAAAAAAAAAGTCTTTTTTTTACGAGGTACCCGCCTATGCACTAAGTATACGGTCTACACCTAAATACAAGATTAGGGCTATTTGGTTGCTGCCAAACACAAATATACAACAATGGCTGGTTCATAAATCAGACTTTTTCACTAGGTCAAAATGGTCTTTTCCTTGGCTCTCGGATACGAATGTTCTCTTAAATATTAAAAAAAAAATTCTTTTTAAATGAAAAAGAACGGTTAATTCTACAAAAAAAAAATCTTTTTTTACAAGGTACCCGCCTATGCACTAAGTATACCGGTCTACACCTAAATACAAGATTAGGGCTATTTGGTTGCTGCCAAACACAAATATACAACAATGGTTGGTTTGTAAACCTGACTTTTTCACTAGGTCAAATGGTCTTTTCCTTGGCTCTCGGATACGAATGTTCTCTTAAATATTAAATTTTTTTATAAAGTACCTTCTACATAATCGCGTACGACCTCCCTACAGTTAGCCCATAGAAATATCTCCATCACAAATATATGTCTACTTTGCCATTCTCATGCCGAAGTTTTGGACCACCTTTTCCTACTATGCCCATACAACGACACATTTCAAAAAGCTAATCACACCTTGTAATTCACTAAGAGCCCCATTAAGGCTACAGAAACTCGTCCCTTGTAACTCAAGCCAAAGGCCAAAATAAAGCAACCATGCCAAAATCTTACTTCTTCATTGCCAAAATCTTATTTTTTATGAGGTACCCCCTACGCACTAAGTACACCGGTCTACACCTAAATATAAGATTAGGGCTATTTGGTTGCTGCCAAACACAAATGTACAACAATGGCTGGTTCATAAACCTGACTTTTTCACTAGGTCAAAATGGTCTTTTCCTTGGCTCTCGGATACGAATGTTCTCTTAAATATTAAATTTTTTTATACAGTACCTTCTACATAATGGCGTACGGCCTCCCTACAATTAGCCCATAGAAATATCTCCATCACAAATATATGTCTACTTTGCCATTCTCATGCCGAAGTTTTGGACCACCTTTTCCTACTATGCCCATACAACGACACATTTCAAAAAGCTAATCACACCTTGTAATTCACTACGAGCCCCATTAAGGCTACAGAAATAACTCGTCCCTTGTAACTCAAGCCAAAGGCCAAAATAAAGCAACCATGCCAAAATCTTCTTTCTTCTTTGGAGTATATGGAAAGAAAGAGATACTAGTAAATTCAATTCTGACACCTGACAACCAAATCGTATAATCCAATGGATAATCGCTTATTCTTTGAACGACACTTGTGCAATTCGATTGGCATCAAGTCTAGAAGATTCTTGTCCACCCAAAGCAAAAAACCCCACCACCTTCAAAGGAATCCTCCACCCCCAACCTAATCCTCCACCCCAACCTAATCATGCAAGCTCAATTTTGATAGATCCTCCAATCAAAACAGAGCAACATCGTCCGAAAGCGTCATTCGAAACTCATCAAGAGAAACACTGACGACCAAAACTTATAAGTTAGGGAAACATGTACACTAATAGAAAAAAGGCTAACATATTTGACCTTATGAAGTACAAACCGGTTTTAAGGATGAAAATTGGCAGGGAAAAAAGCAAGAGCATAAACGCACGCAGTGGAAAAAGCAAGACTTGATAATATACTTCCTCTGTTTCTAAATATGTGACACACTTTTTGTTTTCATGTTTAACGATGTATTATTTTAACCATTAATATATGTAATTATCAATAAGTAAAAATTATAAAAAGATGATATTAATAAATTACATTGAGACGAATCTAACAAGATCACTAAAGTTAATTAAGTCTTAACTGGAAATAGTAAACACTATATAAATGTGTCAGTTATTTAGAAACGAAGGTAGTATATATATGTAAAATCAGATTTTTTTTATAAAACATTGCAAACTGGTTAGGCCCGAAAGAGGAGTTGGACTAGCTAAAGAAAAACAACTGCCAAAACCTTCAATTGATCCATCCCTCCTCCCCAGGCCGGACCAGTAATTAGCTTAACTGGTCCAGCCTGGGTAGGAGAGTCGGATCCATTTACAGTTAACTGTTCTGGCCTTATGCCCAATCGGTCTCATTTAAATTTTTAGCGGTTGCCCTGCTAGTTGCTTTGACCTAGTTTCGAACCCGTTAGGGGGAAAAGGCTAGACCAAATAAGGTTTTCTCCACTTGTGAAAGCATCTCCTTTGATAGTCGAAGCCCCAAAAAATGGCCTCATAGAAGCACGACTGTTGCACATCCTAGCCCTAATTATCGAAGGTGATAATCTTATCATCATTAATATTTTGAAAGACATCTACAATACTCCATGGTGTATCCAAACAATCATCAACTACATCGGATAACTACTTTCAACAACTACTACTACATTAATTATACTTGTTTTCAGAGAGGCCAATGGAGTAACGAACTATCTTTCAAAACGAGGGCATCATCTAACTCAATAAGAACAGGAGTTTGATGTCCACGCGGACAAACACTTGTACCATTTTTCCTTTTTAGATACATTAAGCTACACTCTAATAAGAAGGGTTACATAATCTTTTTCCTTGTATCTTAAAAGAAAATTACAACCATTGTTGTTTTTTATTTTTGTTAATTTGATGTTAAAAAATTGATGTTATGCGCATTAGATAAGGGGTTCATACTTTACGCAGGCTTCGTTCTTTTTAACTTATTTGAATTTATTTTTTCTTATTCGACCTTATTAGACCTCAGTATAATGTGTAGACCTGTCAAATAAGTCGTGTCGTATCGACTTCGTGTTCGTGTTAAATATAAACGTGTTGAAGATCCTTGACACTAAACCGACCTATTTAACTAATCGTGGCAAAGACCCTTGACACTAACCCGGCCTGTTTAATTGAACGGTTTGCTATGTCAACCCACTTAACCCGTTTAAGCCATATAAATTTAGAAAATTATGATGATAAATTAATTTGTCGTGCTTAATTTTGTTTTGTCATTATATGAATTCATGTTTCGCTAACCAATAACCTTTTCTCGTATTGAAATTTAGAGAATGAAGTACAAAATTTCTATTTGTTTACCTTCACATCATAATATAACTTTATAAATATCTATATTTTTCAATTAAACGGATAAAACCGTGTTAAGTTTGTGTTGAAAATCTCAATACTAATCTGACCTATTTATTAAACGGTTAAATTCGTCTTGACCTGTTTAAGTAAACATGTCAAGAATGCTCAACCCACATCCGGTTTATGTCGTGTTGTCGTGTCGTGTAAACTTTTGATAGCTCTAGTAATGTGCGATCAAATCAAGGTATATGCGTATTTATTTGTTGAATTATTATTTGTACATTCTAATAAGGATATTTGTGTATTTAGTTAAGATTTTTCACAATCTTATCATATAAGTATTTCAATCTTAATACTCGTGTTCACATTCTACATATATACATTGAAGTAAGACCTATCTTTACAGTTAGCATTTTTGTAGGATGATTAGAAGAATTTTGTTCTACCGTCCTATAACCCTGCACGGGTCCTTCCCACCCGAATAAAGTGGGCTAGAAAGACTAAGGGGAATCCCTATCTTAGAAGTGCCCCTAGTGGGGATTAAAATCATTAAACCCCCAACCTCAAGGTTAGAAGGCTCTTTCCTCGCCTCTAGCCCAAGCTTTGCCTAGTTTACATTTTCAGATTCTAATCATAATATACACAAATCCAAAAAGGATATATGTACATCTTAAATAGCATATTCACATCTAATATATACTACAAGGATGATACCATTCACATTTTCACATTCTAATCATACCATATGAAAATCTAAAAAGGGGTATATGTACATTTTTTTAGAATACATTCACAATCTAATCAAAAGTGTTTTCACATTTTAGTTTGGATGTTGCAAAACCTAATAATTGTATCAGCAAAGTTCTCTATAAAAAAAAGCGTACAAACTTTTTCTCGTGCTTACGTGAAGGGTAACTCGTTGAGATGTCACTATCCAATGGATGGTTCATCATTCATCCCACTCGAGAAACAAAAAAGGTTGAAAAATCGAGTTAAATGGATGATAGTCAGCTGACGGGTGAGCGGGTGACGGGTTTCACCCATCACCTGTTTCCCATCCTCTCCGTCACCCATTTATTACATTTTCCTAAAATTCAATCTTTTTTTACATTACTATAATTTCCTTTGATCATTATTTGACATGATTTCATGAACTTAACTTACCTTAATTTGATATGAAATTAATGTATATATACATTTGTCATTTTTGTGTGTTTGAATAATTTTTCTAGTTAAATTCTCTTAAACAAGGTATTATCCAGTCCCCGCGGTATATTTGAGAATGATGGAATGAATGATAGTGTTACCGGATGACAAATCGATAGATGAGTGTATATGGGTGATGGATGCAGGTGATAGCCCACTCGACCCTAATCTCACTTGTTGCTATCCCTAGTACATAACTCAATGATTTGGATCTTCAGTACTCTATACGGGGCGTTTGATATGTCATGGGGATAGAGATAGAGATAAAGTTTGGGATAGAGATAAGGAAGTGAGAGGTGTGATAAGGATAAAGTCAGAATAATTCCATGTTTGGTATGGATTGGGATAAGATTAGTGAGAAATAATGAAATTACTAAATTGCCTTACTAATTTTCTAATTCTCTCCTCCTTCACCCCTTTTCATTAAGGGTATATTTGTCTTTTTACCCTTTATTCTTATCTTCATCCCTTATACCATCCCTCTTAAGGTAAAATTTTTGTAGGATAATTAGGATTTTTATCCCTATCCTTATTTCACCTAAAATTTCAAATTCTCCTAAACAAACATGAGATAAGGATAAGAAGGAATAAGAGATCCTTATCACTACCCCTTATCCCCCATGCAAACAAACAAGATGTGTATGCAATCCTCTCAGTGGCTGTGGGCCCGTAGCCATCGCGGTTCAAGACTACGAAGACACAATTGGATACTACCTCTGTTTCGCAATACATGCAACGTTGGGAAATGACACATAGATCAAAGAAGAGCAGAAAGAGAGTGTAAATTGTCTTTATTGCCCATGTGATAGAGAATAAAGTAGTGTACATGTGAGTGGAAAAGTGGGGACACAAGTGGCTTTTTAGCTAAAATGACTAACCATTAGAAGAAATGTTGCATGTATTGCAAAATATTCAAAAGAGATATATGTTGCATGTATTGCGAAACGGAGGTACTATATTTTAGAAAAAATAACTTTGATTTTCACCTTTTTATAGTTAGTAGAAGAACTCAATTATAGCTGCGAACTCTAAAGGCTAATACTTACATTAGCTTCCTTTTGGGCTCATAAAGTGGTCAGCCAATATTCTAGTGAAAAAAACACAATACAAGATATGCTCAACTGCTTTTTGTTCACCACCCATAAATATTTTACGCAAATGATTTGTTCTCTTTTAGCAGTTTGTGTTGCAAGAGATCGTCTACTTTTAAATTAAAGTTAAATAAGCTTAAAATTTTTATACAAAAATGAAAACAAACAGTCTTTCCGAAACTAGTAACTTGTTTAATCCATTTTGTAACTTGTTTAATCCATTCTGTGACCTATTTAATCTATTCAACAATTACACGGTTTAATCAATTATGTGACTAGTCTAATTCATTTGGTAAGTCTGATGGTTTCGATAGAAAAATATGTAGTACTTCGATATTAAAAGTGAACTAAAGAAATGAGAAGAGAAGAGACGACTAGGTTGGTATAAAATGTCCATGAATTACGTTAGGTTAGAGTTAAATGAAGTAGGCTTGTTAAAATAATGTGGGCTTATGTTGGTCTAATTTTAAGTTAAAATTAGACTGCCTCTTTTAATAATTTGTGCTCTTTTTAGTGTGTACAAGAATATAGACCCTCGCAAATTACGTGAGTTGTTTGTATGTTTCAATTTAATAGTTAAAGATAATTAAGGTTATTTATATGAAAGATTATCATTAAAAGGAAGAAATTCATTTCATTTATGATTTGGGCTTAAATAATTGTAATTTAACTCTTAATTATCATTAAAAATCCTCTCATTCATACCCCCTCATCCCCAAATGTTCTTTCGGCCTGCATGTTTGCCAATACACAATATGTTATGAATATCTCACAAATAACAAAAAAATTACAAAAGTTTGATATTGTTAATGTACTTATTGACATGGATCATATATCGGATATTTTATGAAGTGAACATCTTTTTTTGTGTTACGGTCCGAAAAAAGAATAGGAAAGCTAAATACACTATATTTTTTCCCCACGAACGGGACCTATCACAAGAATATTTTTTTTTTATTGGGGCAATATTGCTCTAAAAAGAAAGATTGCCTATTTTTTCTTTCTTCTTTGTAGAAATCCTTTAGGTGAAATATGAGCAACCCCCCACATTTAAACCCCATTTTACCGATAGCAAGAACTTGTTTTAATTGCATATCATAAGGAATTTGAACAACAGCTTCTAATGCAATATTTGGAAGCACAATTTGTGGAACCTCAATATCCACTTGCTTATTAGCTAAATGGCAATTGTCACATATACAATATGTCCAGTCGCTTTTCCTGGATTTTCATAACCTTGTTGTACGAAAACGGGATATGCATTCTAAATGGATGACTAAGTTATTATATATATGTATGGGTTCACGGTGTATTACCGCTTGAAATCAAGATATTGGGGTTGTATTGGTCAATCGATTAATGACGCTTCAAGCCCAACTAATATATGTTTATATTCAATTTACTTGTAAGAGTGCGTCTTAGATTTATCGATTATGCTATAGTCGGAGTCTTACTCACGATCACTTGGTTGCATTGGGAGAAGTTGTTGTGAGTATAATTGCAGCCAATCTATTGGGGAACCTATCACTTAATTAAAATTAAGAAATTTTCATACGGGCGGAGCATTCACTAAGGATTAGCAGAACATGTACGAGCCCCTACTATTACTACGAAATTCATAAGTGAAGTTCTTAATAGTGGAGTTACAATTATCCTTTTTGGGGTGACGATTGCGATATGTGTTCCTACATATATGAATTTTTCTAGATTTCAAGTGTAGATTAACCAAAAATTAAACTCCGCAATAATTATGTAGATTGACCAATAATTGACATTTAACTAATATACGTATACGAAATAACATTATAAAATAATATGATAATATAAATAACCCCAATTTTATTAGAGAAATGCATTTAACTGATATACATAAACAAATTGTAGATTCCTTAACCTTCTGGTAATTGATAGTTCCACTAATAACTAATAAGTAGATAAAATTTTTAAAATTTATAGTCTATTTTATTCCGTTTGCAAAAAATTAATAATCGTATTAACAATTATTATGATTCAAAAAAGAAAAAGTTGATGGACGTCCCAGGAAGTTGAATAATATAAGTAAAACTAGAAATATTAAATTAACATAAACAATAATTACACGGGTATATGCGTAATTTTGGCATATATTTCGAAATTAATACCATTTTGAAAGTATATTTAATGTTAATTAAAAACCCGTAGGCATTCGTCAACAAGATGCTTTAAAAGATATCCTTTCAAAAGAAATGTAAAACTTTTATTCTCAATTGGAAATAGAATGACATCTTTTTTCAAGCATCCATACGTAATTTCAATAATTCTTTAACTCCACAAATGGATGCTACAAATAATAATTGTGCTCCATAAATCATAATATTAGGATCCTAGAGAAAATTTGCGGCCTTGAGAGTTCAAGCCTTCAAGGGTCTTCAACAGAGACATGTACTGCTGTACCATATCCAGACCAAATGTCTTTCATTCCACAAATATTATGGACATTCCAAGATAATGAAAAATATAGAATCTTTACTTGCCAACCATTAGAGTAGTACACACAAGTCCAAACAACTAATAATGTAACTCATATATAAATAGGGACTTTTGGTTATTCCCTTGCCATAACATGTGAATATACTAAACTAATCATGTAGGATCTTCCTCCTTAATTATTATAAGAAAAGAAATGCAAAGTTTATGACGTCAAGATACTCCCCTGCGTTACAAATACTTTTTCTTTATTGTAGACTCACCGAGAAAATAAGGAATTAGTAAAAGTTGTAGTCTTTATTTACATTTTAGGCATAATAGATAAACTTGTTTATATAGATAATTATTATTTATTAGTACTTTATTATTAATTTATCATTATTACTATTATTTATTTATTTATAACTATTATTTAATAACATCTAAAATACTATTATCGTTATCCATTAATATTATTATAAATTATTATTACATATCATTATATTTATTATTTAATATTCATTATTATTATTTAGTATTCATTATTTAAAGATAATTATAATTCAATGCAATTCAATTTAGTTCAATTCACTTCAATTCAACTTGATTTTAGACGAAGAGAACAAGCCCTAAGTGGACGGAGCTAGCGGTGAATAAGTGAATGGAGCTAGAGGTGAAACCGGAAACCGAAACCAATAGAGGGTAAAATCGTAAAAGTGGGGAAAGGCTTATCAAATATTCAATAAAGCAAAATAGGAACTTTATGAAACACCTTAAAACGATGTTTAAATAATATGCAGGTCACATCAAAATTCTATTGAAGAATTACCTAATCCTGCACCCTACGAAACTCAAACAAACATAATCTTCTGCACTCTAAATATTCTTCCTTTATGTGTTTTCGTATTTGCCATGCATTGAGCATTCTAAAGCATGAATATTTCTAATTATATATTAGTAAAAACTATAATGATGATCTTATTAATGTACACATAACAAAAATCATACAAAACTTTATATGACTATGTTTTTTCTTATATTTAGAAAAACAACTTAGAAAATTCTCCTAATTTCTACTTAGAGACAAAATTTCAAATAGTAACAATAAAAAATGAACGAAGGGAGTACCTTAAAAAAGCGTTCCTTTATTCATACTCTAATGAAATGGACCATCCCAACTTCACATAACTATGATTTAATTCATAAAATAAGAGGCAAAATTCAAAAAGACCTAAGCCTTTGAATTTCTAACAGCGACCCAAATAATTTGTCCTAAACAAAGTACATATTAGTGTCTATTTAATGGCCACAAAAAAAGTAGAGGGGTCCCAACTTTTGTCGACCCACTTAGCATCTTCCAGCGCCAATATAACCCTCTCTTTCATTACCCAAACTTCTCAAATCCCAAATTAAAAAGGTACTCAAAAAGTGTTCTTAATTTAACAATATCCCTTTCAAAAAATAAAAAAGAAGTGCGCTTAGAAATTGTGGTAAAAATGCTAGAAGGAAAGGCAGTAGTGGGAGAAACAGATATGCGCCAAACAATGCAACAAGATGCGCTCAATTTGGCGGCTAAAGCCCTTGATTCCTTTGATGTCACCGAGGCCACTGAAATTGCTCGCTTCATCAAACAGGTACATTTACCTTTTACCTTGATCTTGGAGCAACATAATTGGGCCCACTATTATTCATGACTTTTGAATGGAAATTTTGCTCTAATATCATCAACAATATAAATGAGGATCAAAAGTAGGCATGACAAGGCCTTTAAGAGCACTTATGATACCTTTTTATCATAAAAAACAAGGGTAATTATATACATAACTTAGGAATTAAGTTGAATATTTATGCTAAAATCACACGAAAATTGATGTTATTAATGTTTGAAAGTCAGTTAAAATTTTCTTTTTTGAATTCTTATACACATCGCTAAAGGTTGTATTTATCATTTTTCAGAAACAATTATTAGTTATAATAAAGAATGCTATTTATTATGATATAAAATAGATGAGCTTATGATCAAATACAATACTGATTACAAGTTGATCTATTTTCCAAAACTTATCACCACCGTGTAAATAGAGTCAACATAACAAGAAATTTGTGACCTTAAGATCAGAACTTGTAGTGACGAGTTTTGATAAGAGGAAATCAAAAAATTGCTCAAATAAAGCAACATGCGTCAAATATGGTAGGGGGCTGACCCAATGAATATGCGACACATGGTTTATACAGCCAAGTGTTAGAGAAGTAACTTAGATTTGTTTAATACTTCAATTCACGATATCTAAAAATTTGCAAAGTAGAATAAAAAATACCAATATTCTCATTTTTGTAAGATCTATAAATAGACACCCACTTATTTAAATATTTTGGTACAAATGTAAAAAATCATATTCTCCCTAAATCTATTTGTAATTTTTTCTTTCTCTAATTTGGGACCCTCTTTACTTAGAGAAAAAACTTAAAATAATACTATATAAAATAAAATGATGCTGATATTTATCTAATCCATGTAATTGTAATTATTAAAATTGCCTAGGAAATAAAATTTTATAAATAAATAATAAATTAATAAATTAACAAATTTAATGAACAAATTATTCAAAATTATTAAATTATTAATATCCTTCATTAATTAATTAGGTTATAAATTTATTTGTATCTATAGAACTAAATTATGATCCAATGAAAACCACTTATAAAGTCCCTTTTTTGGTTGGACCATTGGATAAATTACAAATATTTATCACTTTGGATAAAACAATTACAAGAGGATGTACTTGGACTTAATCTTGGTGAAAAGAATAAGGACATGATATTACAATTAAAGCTGACAACGAGTTAGGTTGTGATATGTGTCATTTGCGTATACAAATTAATAATTTATAATACCTATCTTAATCTCAAAAAATATAAACATAGTAAAGGATAAGTAGGGTCGATCCCACGGAGAGACTAACTAATTCACTAAAAACCAAAGTTTGACAAATTGGACGACTAGTAACATAGAAAGAATAAAGACAACTATATACATGTTCACATTGATTTGGGGGGTTTGTTCGGAAAATAACTACACTAAACTAAATACTAATAACTAATAACTAATATATACAAGTGAAGACAAGCTACCCATTAAGCTCATAATCTTAGAAATACTCAACCTTTTAATAACGAACTTGGGTCACATATTAGTCACAAAATCAGTATGAAAGGTTAACGTTAGGAATTTTGATAGCAAAATTTCCCCTTTATCCCTCTTCTCCAATCTAGCCAAGTAGAATTGTCGCGGTCCACTATGACTAAATTATGAGTGGTAATAGCTAACTTTAATCTAGGCCAAAGTTATTAACTCTTACTAATCCTACAATCGCCAATAATTCGCAATTAGCAAAATTCAGATTAGTAGCATTGAGAACGATTAACCCAAACAATCAAAACACATAGATGTATTAATTAACTTGATCAAATTATACTCTAATTTAAACTGGAACTATATCGCAAACCCCAATTCAAACTAGTTGCTACTCGGATTACATAATTGATATTAGAACGAATCATGTAATTAGCACAAGAACACAACTTAATACTCAAAAGATAGCAATTAAGCATAAAGTTGTAATCTTTAATAACAAAAACAAATATAACTTGAATATCATACCAAAATTCGAAACTACAATGTAAATACTAATATTCAAAGACCCAAAAACATAATTGAAAGATTAAATAAACTAATTATAAGATCATAATTTGCGAGTATCAATTTGTAGATAAACTTAAGAGATTAAAAGAGATAGAAGAACTTATAATTAAGCCCGGAAAATCGCCGCTTGAATTCAGTTTCGACACCTCCAGCAAACCCGACTTTCGCACTTCCTTGCCGTACAGTAGCTGCACACCAACGACGATTCTTTTCCTAAATCCATCCCTCAATTCCATCCCAAAATCTCACTCTCAAACTCCCTTTATTTCTCATAAAATCTGTCCATGCTTGCTTGCCTTTTCTCCGTGAACTGAATGAGGTTTTTATACCCAAATAAATGTGGATCTTCATGATAGAGTAGAATACTAAAATCTCGGACTGATAAAATGGATCTGATTGCAAACTTTATCTTCTTGATTTAATTAATTTGGCAATAGAAATCAAATGGAAGAAGATAACTCTTCCTTTGCTGCGCCTGTTCCTCTTCCTCACTATCTCCTCCTTATCTTCCTTTTATTTCTTTTCTTTTATTTCTTTTCTTTTGCTTCCTCACGTGTAGATTTGTTTAATTGCTGAAGTTGTATAACTTTGATGATCCACTTATGAGAGCCAACTATGGAGCAAGTTAGTGCCTTTGAGCCCAAGTCCAAAATCCATCACCTATATTTTATTAATAAATAAAGAAACACAAATTAAGCTCAATTTACTTGTAATTACAATATTGTATAAATAAAAACTATAATAAATAAAAGTACTAAAACTTCGAGAAAGTTACATAAAAAAATGGGCAAACGACTAAAATAAGGGAGTCAAAATATGACATATTACGCATTTATCAGGTTGGGTCCGGTTCAAAGGGGCCAAATGGACTTTTATTCTTTAATATCAACTCATCTTATTTATATAGACGGATTGAATTCTAAACTGATCAGAACTTGCTAATAAAAATGCCAATCTTATACTGACCATATCTGATCCATTGAATTGTTTTCTTTTTACACAACAATACTTACTTTAGAAAGCAAAACAAACAAATACTAATATTTAGGCACGATCAGAATCTAGAAAAACACTTATTCCTATGTGTTTTTGTATGCAGGAATTTGATAGGGTGTATGGAGGAGGGTGGCAATGCATTGTAGGGACAGATTTTGGTTCATTTGTAACACATTGCCATGGATGCTTCATTTATTTTAACATTGGAAGCTTAGCATTTTTGCTCTTTAAGGGTTCCGTAGGTCCTGAAGCTGAGACTACGAAGTTGTCATCGTATGATGCTATAAAAGCTTGAAGTTTCCGCCCTTTCTTTGTCATTTGTCTTATTTAAAGTAGGGAATCTTGGAAGATTTTAGATCTCTCCTTGGATGTATATTTTAATATAATTGCAGGAAAAAAAGTTAAATTTAAATTCTTTGTAATATGTCCACTTGCAATGACATGGAAAAAATAAGTTGATATTGATCCCATTTGGTTGGAAAGTTAGCCTGATATTCCATATGGCTTGAACTCAAGCAAATCAGCTAATATGCAATAAAATCTAGGAAAATTTGTCAGAAATAACTTTTTAAATACACTTTTTTGCGAGAAACAATCTTTTCAATTTTTTTTTGCGAGAAACAACTTTGTATAATTTTTTTTTGGGAGAAACAACCTTGTATATTTTTTTGCGAGAAACAACCTTGTATAATTTTTTTTGCGAGAACACACCTTATCACTCTTTTCCGGCATTGACCAAGTCAAATTTGTTATTTGCACTCCTTCTTTCTTATTTCCACACTCTTTTTCCCTCCTTTGTTCCCCATTATATAAATCCCATGTTCTTAAAACCCAAAAAGTTCTTTCTCTTTCAGTAAATTGATTAAGTAATAGTCTTAGTACTAATACATGGGATCCATATAATGGGGAACAAAGGAGGAAAAGGAGTGTGGAAATAAGAAAGAAGGGTGCAAATAGCAAATTTGACTTGGTCAAGGCCGGAAACTTGTGGTAAACACCGAAAAAGAGTGATAAGGTATGTTCTCGCAAAAAAAATTTATACAAGGTTGTTTCTCGCAAAAAAAATTTATAAAAGGTTGTTTCTCGCAAAAAAAAAATTTTAAAAGGTTGTTTCTCACAAAAAATTGTATTTAAAAGGTTGTTTCTGACAAATTTTCCTAAAATCTAAGCTAAAACTAAACTTGAACTTTTGAGAGAGAAAATTCATGTACCTTATTATTTCTAAAACTTCAATTTTAACCTTCTATTAATCTCTTTTGAGGTTAATTAATGCGAAATAATGTCATTTAAGCATAAAATTGCACATGTAACTAAATAGGCAATAAAAGTATCCCGCCAAAAAATTGCAAGTAAAGCCTATTCAGTTCGACTTATTTTTACTGAACCGAACTTATTTTTACTTAACTGAACTTATTTCTACTGAACTGAACTTATTTTTACTGAACTAAACTTATTTTTATTGAACTGAACTTATTTTAACCGATTCATGTTCTTTTTCTTCTTTGCACGACTTATTTTTACTGAACTAAACTTATTTTTACTAAACTGAACTTATTTTTGCTGAACTCAACTTATTTTTATTGAACTGAACTTATTTTTACTGAACTAAACTTATTTTTACAGAATATTATTTATTTTAAGGTGAACTGAACAAGGGCTAAATGGCCATTTGAATGGATGTTTGTTTCCATTTTATGATTGTTTTGTAGGTGTTTCTGTCCAAGACAGCAACAGTGAATGTGGTGGTGGGTACTTGGTGGAATCGTGGCTCCCAAACGTCCTTCGTGGTGGTGGTTACCTGCAAAACAAGGAGAAACCTCGGGGGTGGTTCCGAGGATCGCCTCTCCGATGCCTAAGTCAGTCCAAATTGAGCACAAGATCTCTAGTAGAGAGAAAAAGAGTATCAAGTGCAAGTATTTTGTGAGTGTTTGATTGAACGTACCTTACCCATGCATGGGCATGAGTATTTATATGAGACATGGACTTGTAACTGACCTAGTAAAGTGAGTGGGCCTCTTTGAAAGTGGGCCAAGGTGGAACGAGGCCTTCATTAAACTCCAGCCTAAAGGCTATGTCCGGAGCGGTCTGCCTGAGGAGGTCTGCTCTGCTCCAGGCGCTCTGACGTGGAGTGACAGGCTGTTGCCAGCTGGAGGTTTGTTAGGTAGACCCCATACAATTTTCCCCCCGGACCCAGTATTTGCAGATTGCAATATGCTGGGTGCATTTGTTTTTGTTCTGGCGTTCTGCTCTTCGCGGAATGATACGTGGCTGTCTGTGAGCTGCTCTTCACAAACTCCAGAATGCTTCCATTTTTCCCGCCCATTTGGTTGGGGTGTTGAGTAAGGGTCATTAATTCATTTTGAATTGAATTGAATTGATGTGACTCTTTGGGTTCCCAAGGAATGTAATGATGATAAGTTGGTGCTGAGTGGACGAATTATGCCTATTTAAAGGCTGAATCGACCTTTTGTGAAACTTTTCAGTTTCCTTTCCTTCGAACTCTTTGCTTTCAAACTTTCTTGTTGTTCTTCAAGAATTTCTTTTCGCCCTAGCCATTTTCGAGTGATTTCTCTTGATTATCCTGGGATCTGTCTGCGTTTGGAGATTAATTGATACTGTTGCGTTTGTGGCTTTCGTCTTCTCTTCCTTGGCGTCTTCTGTTCTCCATCTAGGTAAACTCCTTTTCCCAGATCTACTTTTGGTTTTTTCCTTCTTGGATGGTTTTGATGTGATCTTTTTTGTGTTTATGGATTTCTCCCCCTTTTTCCTTCTGTACGCACTTATTTGCCTGTGTTTTTTAGGTTAGGGTTTCTTTCCTTTGGTCTTCAGATGCGATTGTTTACTTCTTTGTTTCATAGATCTGTTTGGTGTTGTTTCGTTTCCGTTCTGCCGCTCTGAATGATAGGCTCTGTCCTGCTTCTTCAGCAGGACTCTGCTCTGGTTGGTAGGCTCTGCTCTGCTTCTTCAGCTGAGTTCTGCTCTACTGTTGACATTTAAGATTTTTAGGGTTTGCTTTGTTTACCCTGTTATCCTCTTTACTTGCTGGGTTGTAAGCCTGCGATGTGTCTTCATTGTTTTGTCTGCGTTATTTGCAAGAAAATATCCTATTTCTTGGCTATTTCTGATCTTTACATACCATACACATCCTTGCCCCCTATTCTGGTAGCTCAGTTTGTAGGTCTGAGGTGCCAGACTATTTTTGCATGTATCTTTTTGTAAGAAAAGCAAGAAAATATCCTATTTCTTGGCTATTTCTGATCTTTACATACCATACACATCCTTGCCCCCCAGTCTGGTAGCTCAGTCTGTATGTCTGAGGTGCCAGACTGTCTTGTGTGGTGACTGCAAGTCTGATGTGCTGTCGTCTGTTTCTTGTGTTGTGTAGGATGTCTACTTCTCAATCTGCTGCTTCCCGTGGGAAGGATGTGGTATCTACCTCTTCGTCCGAGCCGGATGAGCCTTATCCGGTGGACACTCAGTCCCCGTTTTTAAAGTTGGATCTGCCTCGGTGTAAGGACGAGGTGGTTCCGGAGGAATGGGAGATCTTTGACCCCTGGGACGGTCTTCGTAAGGAGGTGTTGGGTCCTGAAACCAACAGATTTCCTCCCAACTACAGGTTTAAGCCCACTCTGCCCGCAGTCAAATGGAAGTACAGCGACCATGAGATGCGGAGTCTTGCCCTTTACGACAGCAAGGGTAAGCCTTATTTGGCGAAGAAATCTGCAGAAGCGTTCAAACGGGCGCATGCTGCATACTACCTTGAGATTGCTGCGGAGATCAAGCCGCTTCGCGGGTCTTGGGTAGTGCTTCCCCGAGAGGGTCAGAGCCTGGCAGATGTACCAGAGGGGTACACTGCTGTTTATATGAAGCAGCTGGAGTTCGGGCTTAGATTCCCCATCCACTGGTTCTTGGAGTGGGTTCTCTGCCGGTATCATATGGCTCTTTGCCAAGTCAATCCCCAGTCTCTGAAGAAGATTCTGGGGTTTATTTGGGTTTGTGAAGCTCTGGGCTTCCCCCTCACCATGAAACTCTTTCAATGCCTGTTTTACTTTAAGAGGCAGGGGGGGGAGTATAGCTTTTTCACCGGCTCGGTGCGGGCCAATCATCTGACGGTCTATCCCGTCGATCTCAGTCTGAAAGATTGGCGGGATAGTTTTGTCTTTGTTAGGGTACCGACGGAGGAAGGGCACCCTTATCAATTTAGGGCCCCTCTGCGCCCTGTGGAGCCTAACTTCCAGAGGCAGTTGGACCCGAATGTGCTGAACTGGGACGAGAGGGTAGCTTACTACTACTTCAAGTCCAGATCCAAGGTTACTGCCGGGAAGCAGTTTCTTCCCAAGTACTGGTTACCGCATCACTATGTGATGTGTCAAAATGCCTTCCTGAGGATAGGCCATCTGTCCCCTGATTATACTACGGGTAAGCGCTCTGCCAACTCTTAACTCTGCTTCTCATTTTCCATTCTGCTGTGATTGATTGTTTGTACTGTGCTGCAGCTCCGTGCAGACAGTTTGTTCGCCAAGTGATTAAGGGTGGGTTTTGAGCTGGCGGGCGTGTTCTGCCCCTTTCCATTATTTTCCTTCTGCATTCTGACTTGCTGTAGCTAATGAGTATTCTAATATTGCAGAGACTCTGGGGTCTGCCATTCCTTGGGAGCTGGGTTTGAGTCAGTCTTCAGTGTGTCGCAGGTATCGTCCGGTACCTGACCCAGGGACCTACACCGTCCCTGACTTCATCAGGGAGATTAACACTACCTCCTTGGACCATCCTTCCCTCCGGACCAAGCGCCCGGAACTTGTGAATAGGTTTACTGGGACGTCCCGGCCGCAAGGGGGCCCCTCTGCCACTGTCACAGAGATTCAATCTGATGACGAGGAGGAGGCGGAGGCTGTTCCTCTGCAGATCCATCGTTCCCGGCGTGCTGTGCATCTGCCGGGAGACGATGATGTTGGTGGATCTGCAGAGGGGGCCAGCACTCTGCAAGGGACTGTTCTGATTGTTGAGCCCCTGCAACAGCTTCCTCCTGCGCAACCAGGTATTACTTATGATGAACCCCAAGGTATTCTTTCTGCTTGTGTGCACTCTGCTAATCGCTTCTCATTTTCTCTTTTTACTTTCAGAACCGTCTGTGGTGGAGGATGTGCCCATGGGAGGGCCTGACCAAGCGGCGACAGAGTTTGACAGGACGGAGAAAGAACCTACTCCAGTGGGTGGTTCTGCTCAGCCTGATGAAGCTGGTCAGGACGAGAGCGGAGGCTGCTAAGACTGTCACGACTCAGTCTGCTGAGGATCAGAGTGAGGGCCAGTCAGGTAGCTGTCTTCTTCAGACCCAAACTGCTCTTTGTTATCGGTTTCTTTTTACCTGCACCTTCTTGATTTCCCTGTTTTTATTTTAATATGATAGGTTCTGCTGGGCAGGCCGTCCCTACGCCCGTTCAGACTAACCAGGAGACGGTGGAGCCTCTCCAGCATGAGAGGGTGGAGCAGCAGAGCTTGGCTTCCGTCCCAGTGGTGGAGACTGTCTTGTCTCCCCCTGTCCAGAAGTCTACTCCTCCTGTCCAGAGGCCTACTCCTCCTGGTAGGAAGGCTGCTCCTCCTCCTCCCAGAGGCTTTAAGCAGGTCCTTGCCCCTACTCCTGAGGATCTCGCGCGTGTGGTTAGTGTTTCCTTTTCCTCTCTTCCCTCTTGTAGAGTCAATTCGTTCTGTGCCTTACTCTGTTGACGGCATTTTTTACCTTTTGTTTTCTTCAGCAGCAATTGAGGGCTAGGAAGGTGCAGTCTGCTGCGGCTCTTCAGACCTCTGCTCCCACTGCGGGCCAGCTTAAACCCCTTGCAGAGGGTGCTCAGCAGACTACGGCTGAGCCTGAGGTCTCTTCTCATTCCCAGAAGAGGTCAGCAGAGAGGCAGAGTGAGGAAGGAGCTCCTCCTCAGAAGAAGACTCGTCTCCCTGCTGACTCCCCTCGGATCGTTGTTGTTGAGGACGACGTCGCCACCAAAGGTGTGTATCCCTTACCTGGTCTTAGCTCCGGCCTTTTCCCTTTTGTGGAACTGACTGGACTTTCTTTTGGCTCAGGTTCTCTGCAGAGGGGATCGGCGGACGACCAGCACGAGGCTCAGGGGCGGGAGCAGATGTCCGTGGCCTTCCCTAATCCCAGTGAGTGGTTGAAGCTTCTGGCAAGTCGCTTCTCACCGGACTATGCTGTTCAAGATGTCCCCCTGGTGAGTTGTCTGTCCTTTTTACAGTCATCTGTTTATGACATTAAGATTTCTTTCTGATCTGCTTTTTCCTTGATTACAGGCTACACGGGCCGGCGCCTTCATTGGGGAGTTCTGCCATGCTGTAGGACTGGGTAGACATGAGGCAGATCTCCCTGAACTGCAGCAGCTTAAGGCTCAGGTAGCACAGCAGAGAGCAGAGTATGCCAAGCTGAAATCCCAGAACTCTCTGATTGTGTCCACCTGCCGCGGAACTGAGGAGGAGAGGGATGCTCTGATTGTGGAGCGCGACACCTTGCGGACCGTCAACCAACGCATGGAGGGTCAGGCGGCGCAAGCAGAGGCTTTCGCGGCGCAAGCATTCCCGGCTCTCTTCTAAGCTTAGTGAGGCGTTGTCTCGTGCTTCGACGGTGGAGACTAAGCTGAAGACCTCCGAGGCCCGGCTGCAGGCAGCGTTGAAGGAGCAGGAGCAGCTCAGGGGTTAGCTCTCTGCTATACGGGCTGATCATGAAGGCTGCTCTGCTAAATTGGCTCTGCAAGCCAAGGAGGCTGAGGCAGCTCTAAGACAGAAGGAGGAGGAGCTAAGGGCAGAGTTCTCCAAGTTGCTTTCTGAGAGGGAGGCTCAGCAGGCTAAGGAGGCTGAGGTAGCCCTAAAGCAGAAAGAGGCTCAGCTGCTGGTGGAGGAGGCTGCCCGGGCTGCGCAGATGGAGGAGGCGTTTGGGAACAAGTACTGGGAGGACTGCAAAGTTGCGGTCCGCAGGGTTCTCTGGCATTTGCAGCCCTCTTTCAACTGGGATGCCTTTGAGGACGCCTATGCCAGTCAAGTGCATATGCGACCTCCGGTGACTCAGGAGCTCAGAGATCTGGAGTTGCTCTACTCTCTGCCTTCAGAGGGAGAATCGTTAGAGCAGCAAGTTGATGGGAGCTCTGCAAAGGATGGCAGCTTCGTTCCTAAGCAATAGGAACTCGGGCGGCTATCTCATGCTTCGCCTCAGTCTTCTTGTGACTCCTGTCTGAGCTGCTGAGGTAGGTGAGCTGGGAGCCTGTGCTGAACTGATTGCAGTCCTCCGTTTTTGCCCTCCGATGATATCCTAATTGACTTATCTTGTAATATTTGTAACTAAATAGTCAAATATTTCCTTTTCATCTGTATTTGCTCCCTTCTTTTGATTAGGTAGCCGCCGTTGTTGTAGTACTATGTAGCACTCTGATTTGGCTTATAGCCAGATCTTCTTATGTAAGATTCAATTATTTTTCCTGCAATGCGAGTTGCGTTCTTCTGTTGACTTTTGTGCTTTCTATTTGATGCATACCAAGTTTTGTTATTTCTGCTAAGTACTTGCGTTCTGCTCTGATGATGAGTCTGCCGTGCCATCAAGCAATATATTTGGGCGTTTTTGTTTACTTGGCTTGGTGGCCGGTGAGATTTGCTCAGAGCTGGGACTTTAGGGGCCCTTTACTCTTCTGCTCTGCCTTATGTATGACAAAGATTCAACAACAGCAGAGCAAAGGAGGTATTTTGACGCCCTAAGTCATGATGATTCTGGGAGTTTTGGGGTTCGCCCTTTAGCTCTTTCTGCCATCTTTTTCGTGTCGGGGTACGCTTTGGTTCTTAGGAACTCTCGCGTCCCCATTAGCCTTAGGTGTCTATGACTTATCCTTGCTGCTTTTTGGGCCTTCGGCCCCGCAGGTTTAGAGGTAGAGGTCTATGACATCGGTAAGTCGAGTCGGCATCCGATCACTCTGCGGGCCTCAGGGGCTCTTGGACAGAGTTAACCTTTTGGCCGACTCCCTTTCTTCATTATATAGTTTACTTTTGTGTCTGAAGAGCCTCTTCAGCCTTCAGTCTGACTCAGACCCTGTTTTCTTTTGCCAGACTGTGGTATTTTTTCTCAGTCTGCTAAGGGTCTATCTGATTTTGGCATTTTGTTTTTCATAAAGAATTGATAAGGGGACGGGGGTTTAATGCGAAATGGAGAGTGGTGGACAAAGGGTGGCTCAAAGGCCTTTCATTCATGGGCATTTTGATACAATCTGGGTTATACGAAGTATTTTTTCAATATTCGGGCGTTCCAGTTGCTTTTCAGTTCACTTCCATCCATTCTTTTCAGTCTGTAGGTTCCGGGGTGTAGCTCTTCACTAACCTGGTAGGGTCCCTCCCACTTAGCCGACAGCTTTCCGTGTATTTTGTCTTTTTGCACAGCTGCTGCATTTCTGAGTACCAGATCCCCTACCTCCAGAGGCCTGGCCCTCACTTTCCTGTTATAGTATCTGCTGACTCTGGCTTTGTAGGCTTCCATTCTGAACCTAGCTTCGTTTCTGTATTCATCCAGCAGATCTAGATTTGTCCTCAGGGCCTCGTCATTCAGACCTGGCTCAAATAGGCTGATCCTCAGACTCTCGGACCCGATCTCAACAGGCATGACAGCTTCAGAACCATATACCAGGTGGAAGGGGGTCTGCCCAGTTGATTCTTTGATTGTGGTTCTTATCGACCACAGAGTGTTAGGCAGCTCCTCTAGCCACTTGCTTTTTTGCTCCTCCAGCTTCTTCTGTAGGCCTATCAGGATCTGCTTGTTAGCGGCTTCGGCCTGACCGTTGCACTGAGGGTTACAGACTGAAGATAGGGCATATTTGATCCCAAATTGCTCCAACCACCCTGATAGGGGCATGTTGTCAAACTGTCTCCCGTGGTCGAAGACGAAAGCCTTCGGAATTCCGTATCTGGTGATGATGTTCTGCCACAAAAATTTTCTGACGGCTGCTTCTGTGATGGTGGATAGGGCTTCTGCCTCTATCCACTTAGTGAAGTAATCTACCCCCACAATTAACCATCTCTTCTGATATTGGGCCGTTGTGAAGGGTCCCAGGATGTCTAGCCCCCATTGGGCGAATGGGATAGGGTTGTAGATTGGCATGAGGTCGTTTGCGGGTAGCTTGATGTTCGGTGCAAACCTCTGGCAGCTGTCGCATTTTTTCACAAGAGCTTCAGAGTCAGCTTTCATTGTGGGCCAATAATAACCGGCTCTGAGAGCTTTATGGGCCAGAGCTCTTGGTCCGATATGGTGTCCGCAGAGTCCCTCATGAATCTCCCTCAATATGTAGTCTGCATCTCTCTGCCCTACGCATTTGAGTAGGGGCAGAGAAAAAGACTTCCTGTATAGCTCGTCCCCGATCAGGCAGTATCTGCATGCTGTCAGCCTGAGTTTTCTTGCTTTCATTTTTCCTTCTGGTAATTTGCCAGTCTGTTTATACTCAGCGATCTCCTTGATCCACTTTGGCATATCTTCCAGTTCCAAAACTCGCTCTGCATCCTCGCAGATTGCATTGGTGGGTCTGACTTCCACCAGAACAGACCTATTCAGCTCTTGCAGACTGCTGCTTCCCAATTTGGACAGGGCATCTGCTTGTGCGTTCTGTGCTCTAGGCACTTGTTCAATTCTAAAAGTTTCAAAATTTGAAATCAGAGACCTCATCCTGGCTAGGTAGCTCTGCATCGTCGGCTCCTTGGCCTCATACTCCCCCTTGACTTGGTTGGTTACCAACTGAGAGTCAATTTTGAGGTGGACGTGCTTGGCTTCCAGGGTCTGGCAGAGCTGCAATCCAGCGATGGCCGCTTCGTACTCTGATTCATTATTGGTTGCCGAAAACATGAACTTCAGGGCATATTCAATGATTTTCCCCTCTGGGGTTCTGATGACCACGCCTGCCCAGAGCCGTTGATGGTTGCAGACCCATCTGTAAAGACTTCCCAGGCTCTGGGCTCTCCTACTGATTCCTGATAGGCACACTCTGCTAGGAAGTCAGCTAGAGCTTGTGCTTTTATGGCGGTTCGCGGGGCGAATTTGATACCGAACCCTGTCAGCTCCAGGGCCCAGTTTATGATTCTCCCTGATTTGTCTACCTTCTCCATTGCCTTTTCCAGAGGCATATTTGTCAGCACAATGACGGGATGTGCGTCAAAATATGGCCTCAGCTTTCTGGTGGCCAGCACTACTGCGTAGGCTGCCCTCTCTATCAATGGGTAGCGTGTTTCTGCACCCGTGAGGGTGTGGCTTACAAAATATACCGGCTGCTGCTTCTTGTTCTCTTCCTTCAGCAGGACTGCACTCACAGTTGCAGCTGTAACGGCAATGTATAGGAAGAGAGCTTCCCCTGTCTTGGGTCTGGCCAGTGTTGGCAGGCCAGAGAGGTGTGACTTCAACTTCTGGAATGCCTCCTTCTGCTCTGCTTCCCACCTGAACTCTTTGTTCCCCTTCAATATTTTGAAGAATGGGAGAGCTTTCTCTGCAGACTGAGCTATGAATCTGGACAGGGCTGTCGTTCTGCCTGTCAGCCTCTGGATGTCTCTGATGCTTTTAGGCTCTGGCAGATCCATAGCTGCTTTTACTTTGTCGGGATTCGCGTCGATCCCCCTTTCACTGACCAGATAGCCCAGGAATTTCCCTGACCGTACTCCAAACACGCATTTCTTAGGATTCAGCTTCATGATGTGTTTGCGGAGGTTGGCGAAGGTCTCCTTTAGGTCTGCTATGTGGTCAATCTCAGTTTTACTCTTGGTGATGACGTCATCAACGTACACCTCCAAATTCCTTCCCCTTTGACCGGCAAAGACCTGATCCATCAGCCTTTGATAGGTGGCGCCTGCGTTCTTCAGCCCGAAGGGCATCATGACATAGCAGAATACCCCGATAGGGGTGATGAATGCCGTCTTCTCCTTGTCTGCAGGGTCCATGAAGATCTGATGGTATCCGCTGAACGCGTCCATGAAGCTGAGCAGAGCATGCCCACTGGTAGAGTCTACCAGCTGGTCGATTCTTGGCAAGGGATAGCAGTCCTTGGGGCAGGCTTTGTTGAGGTCTGTGAAGTCAACGCACATCCTCCAGCTCCCGTTCGTCTTCTTAACCATTACCACATTGGCCAACCATTCTGGATATTTGCAGGGCTCTATGAACCCTGCCTCAAGCAGCTTCTGAACTTCTTCCTCGATGGCTTTATTTTTCTCCGCAGAGTAGTTCCTCCTCTTCTTCTTCACAGGTCTGTATCCTGCAGCGGTGTTTAACTTGTGGTTGATGGTGGCTGGGTCCACCCCAGGCATCTCAGCTGCCGAGAAAGCGAACACATCTGCATTCTCTTTCAGCAGACTGATTAGGTTGACTCTGGTTTCAGGATCCAGGTCTTTGCCTATCCTGACTGCCCCTGCCTTCTTCCGGTCCCAAGAGTACCTCTTCGGTCTCTTCCCCCGGTTCAGGCTTATTTGCCTCCTGCTCTGCTTCTGGCCGAGCATCGGCCTCACTGATAGCAGCACACTCTTCCTCTCTTTGCTTGGCCTCTTTGGCCTTTCCTTCCTTTCTTTCTTTCCCGGCTTCTTCAGCCTGGTCCTTCTTGGCTTCTTCGGCCTCTTTCCTCTTTCCTTCTTTCTTTTCCTTTCTCCTCTTTCTCCTGGACCCAGAGTGGTCAGGAGGAGGAGGTCTTTTATCCTTCTTTAGGGCGGTCAGATTGCATGACCTAGCTGCTCTCTGGTCTCCCTTCAGTCTGCCCACTTCTCCAGTACTGCTTAAGAAAAGCATGGTCTGATGATGGGTTGACGGGATTCCCTGTACTGCCTCGATGAACTTCCTTCCCATCAGAGCGTTGTATGGTGACGGGAGGTCTACCACCAGAAACTCTTGTACTACTGCTCTCTTCACTCCGTTCTGCCCCTCTTTGGTCACTGTCAGATGTATTTTCCCCTCTGGGATGATAGAATTCCCCGTGAATCCGACGATTGGAGTTCCTCCTTGCTTCAGCATTGAACGATCTAGCTCCATTTTATCGAAGGTATCCTTATAAAGGATATTCACGGCGCTCCCGCCATCTACCAGTATTCTTCGTACATCTATCCTGCTAATCTCCAGAGTGACCACAAGAGGGTCAGAGTGCGGGAAACTGATGCCTTTGCAGTCTTCTGCTGTGAAGGTCATGTTTGGTAGATCTGGGCTCAGCTCTGCCTGGTTGATGGAGTAGAGGTTGGGGTGGGTGACTTGCCTTAGGTGATCCCTCTCTCCCCCTATCGAGCTAGAGCTGCCAAATATGACGTATACCGTCTTCTTTTTCCCTTCCTTGATCTCTGCTCGCTTGTCCTGCAGTGTCTGCCCTTCGCTCTGTTGCTCCTTCTCCTTGATCCCCTGATTCCAGGCGAGGTACTCTTTGAAGTAGCCTCGTCTGATCAGGCTTTCCAGATCGTTTTTCAGGCTTATGCAGTCTTCTGTATTGTGGCCCGGCGCCTCATGGAAAGCGCAGAACTCTGCCATGTTTGAGCCTAGGCTTCTCTTCTTGGTGGGTGGTGGTCTGTGCCACCTGCTGTCATCTCTGTGGGTCAGAAAGATCTCAGCCCTTGGCGCGCTGAGGTTGCTATAGTTGTTATATTTCTCTTGGGCCTTCAGCCGGTCTGCTTCTCTCTCTGCTTCTTTTTGTTTTTCTCTCCCTCTGCTCTGATGGGGCCTGGGGCCTCCAACATTCAGTCTGCCTCCCATGAACTGGTGCTCATTCTGCCTGGTACCCTGTCTAGCAGGTCTGCCTGTTTCTGCTCCGTGTGTCGATGCTTTGTTGAAATCTTCGACGGCTATGTATTTTTCTGCCAGGGCCAGGGCCTCGCTGAGTTCTTTCATGGTGACCCATTTAAGATCATCTTTGAATTTACTGGTGTGGGGTAGGGCGTTCCTCAGAGCGTGCAGAGCGAGCTTCTGCTCCAGCTCTGGGATATGCACCAGCTCTTTGTTGAACCTCCCTATGAAATCCCGCAAGCTTTCATTCTTAGTCTGTTTCAGCAATAGCAGCTCGTGTGTGGATTTGTTCCTCCTACTTCCGCTAACGAAATGCTCTTTGAATCTCTTCTTCAGTTCATCAAAGTTAGCAATCGTTCCCTGGGGGAATAGTCCTGAACCAGGTGTGTGCTATCCCTGTCAGAGTGGCAGGGAAGTGTCTGCACCATGTGGCCTCATTGTAATTTCCTAGTTCCATGTGGGTCTCAAAGGCTGCCACTTGCTCCTTTGGGTCTCCCTCCCCTTCGAACTTGAGATTGGACGGGAGCTTCGCTTTTGACACCTTGGCCGCAATGATTTCAGGTGTGAAGGGAGACTTGGAAGGAGATCTAATCTCCTCTGCAGGTGAGACCACAATGGGTCTGGAGTTGACTCTATGGGCTATGAGTCCTCTGAGGTCTGTGGGGGCTCCATTATCGCCAGAGCCCTCCTCTGGTATTGTTCCTAATCTCAGGCTGACATGCCTTCTGACCGTTCCGCCACCAGGCGCAGACAGGGCCTCTTCAGCTCCTGAGTTGTGCCTGGTTCTGGGTCGCGGCTGGACATTCTGGGCCACGCCCCTTGGACTTCCTCTGTGGACAGATCTCCGACTTGAGCCTGCCGTATACCCTGTGGGTGTCGGTTCTTTGAACATACTGGGATGATCTTGCTGCATTATTTCAGTATCCCACTCTGCTTCCTGCCAGCCCCTCCTGATGTACCCGGGTCCAGAGCGGCTAGATAGGCCATACTCCGACGTCGGGGTGGGTGTAATGTTCGTCATATTGTACCCGCATAAGGGGTCTGCCGTGGCTGCCTCCTCTTCAGATTACAGCCGCAGGTGCCTTCGAACTGAATCGTGTGTTCCGGTTCTTTTTCTCTTTCGAGCAGGTTGGCTTCCAACAGTTTGCATAAACTGTTGAGCAGACTGCAGCACTTGAAAAGCTGCTTGGCTGTGGGGTCTGCCTGGTTTCACGGTGAGGGGTGATGGTGTTTTCCCCTCCTGCCTGATCTGGTGGTAGCAGCACTACCCCTTCTTGTTGATCTCGTGTTTGTTTCTCTCAGTGGAGAGTTGCTTTCTCCTCCTGAACTGTCGGAACCGAGCGTTTCTGAGGTTGGAACCACCATTGCGAAGTTGTAGATTGGGCTTTTCTACTCTTCCCCTCCTTCTAGCGCCAAATTGTTTCTGTCCAAGACAGCAACAGTGAATGTGGTGGTGGGTACTTGGTGGAATCGTGGCTCCCAAACGTCCTTCGTGGTGGTGGTTACCTGCAAAACAAGGAGAAACCTCGGGGGTGGTTCCGAGGATCGCCTCTCCGATGCCTAAGTCAGTCCAAATTGAGCACAAGATCTCTAGTAGAGAGAAAACGAGTATCAAGTGCAAGTATTTTGTGAGTGTTTGATTGAACGTACCTTACCCATGCATGGGCATGGGTATTTATATGAGACATGGACTTGTAACTGACCTAGTAAAGTGAGTGGGCCTCTTTGAAAGTGGGCCAAGGTGGAACGAGGCCTTCATTAAACTCCAGCCTAAAGGCTATGTCCGGAGCGGTCTGCCTGAGGAGGTCTGCTCTGCTCCAGGCGCTCTGACGTGGAGTGGCAGGCTGCTGCCAGCTGGAGGTCTGTTAGGTAGACCCCATACATTAGGATATTTGACAATGAGCTAATTACTCTATGTAGACTCGAGAAAAACCTTCGAAATTGGACTGTAGAGGTGCTGAAAAATTAATCTGTTACCAAAATGCTACTCGAACTTGAGTTAACAATAATTAACCCGTGCACAAAAAATGCATAAACTGACGACCCTTCTCGAACCTGATATTAACCGATAACCGATTTGATTCTCGTTCTAAAAGTTGATTCCAACGAGATTACGAGCCAAAAACCCTTCCTATACTAGAATGAATATTACTTGTGATTAGCCTGATCCAATTTAATCAAAGCCCGAATGATAAGCGACTTGATCCGTCCCAAATCAAACTTCAATTAGCTTGACTTGAACCGATCGAAACCACACTTGGAACTTCCTGTTGCAAATTTGAAAGATACATTAACCCACTGTCCCGCTATAACCTGATTCCAATTGGAGTTTAAATGCGAGATGATTTGGACAAAATTCCATCTAGGAGCCCCAATTGATACGTCTACGTCTAAACAAGAGCTGAAAACCAAGTCATGCTCGTCCTCTTACTGGACCTCCATCATCATAGCCTTTATAGCCCACAGGCTTTCATGATGATGTTTGCATAAGCTAAGCAGAAATTGGGTTTATGTGCGTCCAGATTAAACTTGGGCTTAAGTATCTACATTTCAACAAAATTTAAAAGATTTTATGTGAAATGCTCACATAAAATCATAGAATGTAGTGTAGAACTTCTTGTTCTTACACTTAGCTCTTCTTGAGCCTTGAACTAAGGAGAAAAACTGAGAGAGAAAAGAGAGAATAACTCTTTTATTAGATTGAGTGAAAGTAGAAAATGAATCATTTACAACATAGGATGAGAGGCTCTATTTATACTAGATTACAACAAGCAAACTAAAGCCAAAACCTCTCTTAGAGTTTGTTAGATTCTGTTAGTAACTAACTTTTATAGAATCTCTGAGCTAACTAACTAACTCTTTATTACAACTTGTTTGCTGCATTGCTGTGGTTGTATTGCTGCTGTTGTTGTATTGCTGTTGTTGTTGTATGCTGGCTGCATACATATATCAACACCCCCCCTCAAGCTAGAAGGTGATTGAGAATCAATCATGCCTAGCTTGGATAGTAGCTTAGAATGTTGAGGAGAATGTAGAGCTTTGGTAAGGATATCTGCAAGCTGATCTTGAGTAGGAAGATAAGAAAGCTCAATCAAACCCTCTAAGACTTTATCTCTAGTGAAATGACAATCTAATTCAATGTGTTTAGTTCTTTCATAAAATACTGGATTTCTTCCAATGTGTATGGCAGATTGATTATCACAGTTGAGTGTTATTGGGAGGAGATCATTAACACCAAAATCAGCAAGAAGTCTTCCATGTTACTTCATATGCTGCTGCTGCCATTGCCCTATATTCAGCTTCACTAGATGATCTAGAAATAGTCCCTTGCTTTTTAGATTTCCAAGAAATAGGGGAATTGCCCAAGAGCAAGACATAGCCAATACGTACAAACCTTCTAGTGTTGGGACAGGATGCCCAATCAGAATCAGAATAGCTTGTCAAAGTAAGATGAGGGGCAGCTTTGAGTAAGATTCCTTGCCCTGAAGTATGAGCAATAAATCTGCGGACATGAACTAAATCATGTTGATGAGAAACTTTAGGCTGATGTAGAAATTGGCTTAGAGTTTGGACAACAAAGGATAGATCTGGCCTGGTATGAGTTAGAAAATTTAGTTTGCCAACTAAACTTCTATATTGTATAGGATCAGAGTAGAAATCACCTTCATCTTGTAATAACTTAAGGTTGACTGGAAGAAGAGTCTTAGCAATTTTGGACAGATCAAACTGGCAATCTTGTAAGAGATCTTTGGGAATATTTTTTTCTGAATGAGAATGATGCCAGTAGAAAGGTGGCTAACTTCTATACCAAGAAAGTAATTCAGTTGACCAAGATCCTTAATGCTAAATACTTGATGAAGATGTGATTTGAGAGATGTTATGATGAGTTCATTTGTGCCAGTGAGGATGATATCATCAACATAAACAGCTGCCACTGTAATGTGATGATCATGATGTTTAATAAATAAAGAGTAGTCATTCTTGGATTGAACAAAGCCCATTGTTTGTAATTCTGCATTTAACCTTACAAACCATTGTCTAGAAGCCTGTTTAAGACCATACAAGTATTTTTTGAGAAGACAAACATGATTATGAGGGTTTCACTACTACAAATCATCACTTGTGCCACGTTTAGAATCGCGGCACAAGTTTCAAATTCTCGTGGCTATGCAATTTAGCCACAGAAATTTGGGAAAATACTTCCATGGCACAAGTGGCCATAGCTAGGATTTTGCCACGGGAAAACTAAGGGCGTGGCGTAAATTCAATTTTATGCCATGGACATTCCCATGGCTAGTAATATATTGATCATTAAAATTAATACATGAACTAATTCCAACTAATAACTCCTATCATCCTCAACTTAAAAAAAACAAAAAACAAAAAAAAGAAAGGCTCCAACGTTTTTGCATCGGGGAAAAAAGAAAAATTAGATACTACTGCAAAAATTGATAAATTGTTGCTTCTTCTGCTTCATAATACGTTCCTTTTTCGACCTACAAGCAATCAATAATAATAAAAAAAGTTAAGATTCAATTTTAAAATAGGGTATGATATAGTACTTCACAACAAAACATTTATGGTAATAAGACACGTTAAAGAATTGTTAAACTGACAACCATTCAAATTGGAAAACTTTCTAAATCTCTAGTTGGAACAACGAGTTGTTAGACACGCCCCCGGCACCTCCATCCTACAATGAACTTCCGTCTTTAATACTACGCTGGTTCCCCTAAGCATGATAAAATTCGTAGTTACAACCTAACATCATTCCATATGCATTCCAAAGTCGAGCCCAATCAAGACCAAGGTTGATATATCCAAAAGAAGTAGCCAACTCATGATAATAAGGTTAAGAACAAGGTCAACAAGCGACACAATTATCACATAAGCTTCAATTCTCAAGAAAGGAATCCCACAAACATCCTAGTTGACATTAAGCAACATCAAACTACGACTAAAAAATATATCGTAACCTCATCATTCCTAGCTTCTTCCTTTTCTTTTCTAGCTTCCAAAACCGCTTTCTCGGATGTCTTTCTAACTTCAAAGACCTCTTGGGCAAGATCAAGTCGTGAACCCTTCACTTGAAAATGCTTTGTAATAGATATCTAAGATTTTCTTAATATCAATATTAAATAAGAAAGTTCCACTTCATTAGAACACATATCATGACACTCAAAGCACCATCACAACATATAATAGAACACATAAAATGCAAAACAGAACCTGATTGTCTATGCAAAATAGAAATGATAAGTACATGCAAAATTATGTCATGACAGCACCAACTGATGTTACAAAACCCACAAAGTACTTTCCCCAAAACTAAGAAAATACAGAAGCAAGATTCCCTCCACACAGTAGTTAAACAACCCCAAATACTACCCCAAACTAAAGACAAAATCACAGCAAGAGAACCACATAACTGCAACAACACAGCAGCAAAAAAGCGTTAAAATACCCCCGAAACAGCACACAAAGCAGCACTTGAAACCCCCAAAACATAAGTAGAACTTTAAACACAATGGCGTAAGGAGCTGAGAGAAGAGACTCTCAGCCCAAGTTAAAAGATTAAGGGAATCTGGGAACTATCGTTTTACATGATACAAAGGCCCAAAAAATGGGGGAAAAGAACAAATACGAAATACTCCAAACATCTACATAGAATATTCAAACATCAATAAAGAGTAGCATATAATTATTATAAAGCAATAAAGAAAGGAAATGACATCATCTTGAAAACAACAGAAATTCGAAGCACAAACGTAGATAACATCAAAAAAAGTAGCAATCAGAAAATCGGAACCAATCACATTTTGGAAGCAAGGCCGTAAGGCAGAGCGAAACCAGAAAGATTGCCTTAGTTCTGATTGTTCTCTGCAACTCGAGAACATGAAGTTGGAATCGCTAGTAATAAAGGATTCACATTCCCGGTTATTCAGATGCTTACACAGACTAGAAGGCCCTTAGCAGTTTTGGCTCTTATAACGGCTTGAGAGCTTTTTCATCATACTGTGACGAGAACGAGGGAAAGGGAGGGTTTTTTGATGTTAAGATAAAAGGGTATGTTGAATTGTAACCACTAGCATGAGAATGACTTTCTTCGCGTCGATACCTAAATTGCTAACGCACTGATTGAAACGAGATCCTTCAGTTTCTCTTAGTTCAATCTTTTTGCTGGTTCAATTTCAATATAAACACAAATTAAACATTAATTGATTCCAAGCTAAATAGAAAACCCTACATACTGCTAAAATGCAAGAGATATTGCAATTGGTAAAATATAAGACAGGAATTGGAAATGAGCCTTACAATGACCTTGAGGCCAACAACACGAGCCTTGAGTTGTTTACACCAGTATATGAGGGTTTTGTGTTATGACCCATAAACGTGAAGCGCTTAAGTGAATGAAATTATGGAGGTAGTTAAAATCCTACCACCAAAGGTGTTTTCTTCAGATGAGAAAAGTAAACTGAAGAATAATATTGACAAATGATATGTGAACAACTTTTTTTTGGATAATCATCTTAGTTGCTGGTTTTCAAGAAGATGAACTATCGGAGCCAAACTCTTATAGGGCCACTAGCTGGCAATCTTTTGGAGTTCAAGCAAAGGTACATACCCCTCGATTGATCATATCTTTACCCAAGGCTTTCATATCTTATATTGATGTTATTTACTATTTGGAGTGAGCAATATATAAAAAAGCCGTTTGTTCCTTTTAGGCTAAATTAATACTTAAGCTGTACTCTGCTAATCCAAATTGACATTTCATTGTCTTTGATCATAAGCAAACCTTATAGGAAAGGCCCTGTAAAGCTAGGAGTTTACGAAAAACATCACTTAATTACTCTTCAAAATTACGTTTAGTATACCACTAGTGTTTTATTACCTGTTGGAAAATTTCCTAGGCAAGACTCGTGTTTCTGTCCACAGCTGCAGATTTCACTATCTTTACAATATGATCTATAGCAGGGACCTTATTGTTCCACTTACAAAGCGTCATCCTTAGTTACACCGTAGTGCTTTTATTTTTCATATTTGTTGCTCTTATCTCTTCTATTGGTGCATCTAATGACCCCCCAAATAAGCATATCATTAGTAGAAATACCGATCTAGATTTTAGTTCTCGTGAGACATATGGACACTTATAAAAGAGTAGATTAGGGGTTTTCTCAGCACCATCACAGATAATGTAGGTCTAACTAAGATAAAGATCCAAGAGTGCAGCTTATTTTTCCCCACTACCTTTGATGAGCCACTAGCCCTTCACACAATCTGTGTCCGAGAATTGATATCCCGCTCCAAACTATTTTACACTAGCCCATATGACTATATGAGTCTCAAAACCCAATATTCTTGTTGAATTGGAGCACGAAATCTCATACATCTACAGCATATATAGATATAGTATCTACAGTGTGGTGTCTGAACATAGTTCCACAATGTGGTATATGGAATTCGCATAACAGCTAGAAGAGTGTAGCTCTAATACTCAACCTACAAATCAGACGCATTATACACTTATGCCACAATTCACAACTAGAAAATCAAATATTGGCCATAAAAGACACAAAATTACTGGAACAAATCAGACAAAATCGATTTTAGTGATTCTAATATCAATCCATATACTAAAATTGGAACAACTCGAGATTAAATTTTAAAGAAATTCGAATCAGCAATCACAAACATGTAGGAGTTTAGATGCTTAGAGCGGAATTTCAATAATCATATTCTTTACATCTAACCCAAGAACAAATTGCATAAACTAACATGAATCAAATAATATATAATAATATATACCTTTGATGCGTGAATCCACAGAAGTACTAGCTTCCAAGTGAGATCTTGTAAGAACGTCAAGCGTCGTTCCTCTAGTGTTGGTCCACGAACAACGGTTAGATCACCACGTATGCTAGTACGGAAAGAGGGAATTTTTCACTCCTTACTTTGTATGGTGTTTGGCCAAAAGATGATGTATTGTGTACTCTCTTTTGCAACCTCTACATCAATATATAGAGTGGTTACATTGGTAGTTTCATGAGGCTTAATTGACCACATAATGTCATACATTATGAGGCACATAAAGCCACTCTTTATGAGTCATTCAATCACAAGAGTTACAACTCTTTTCCTACCATCCATATGACCATCCAAAATGAATTTGGATATATATCTAACCTTTGTTACAATGTGTGACCTCATAGGACCCAATCAATATTAGTAGTTAGCCTAATCTCATTAGTCCAACAAACCGTAATTTAGCTTCTAGCAAAACGTTACAGTCTCCTAATAATATTGAATATATTATCTCTATAAACTTGTCCAAGTATACTTAGATTATTACACTTGATCGAAGGACAAAATCCTTCAATCTCCCACTTGTCTAAGAACAAGTGTGTAATCTTCAAACTCCTTAAGTCACTTAATGTCCAACTTGATGATATGTTAACATCCAATGTTAACAGTATCACTGTTCAAGTCGATTCCTGAAATCCGAGTTCGAACTGTCGAAACAAATGATTAACTCTTTAATTCATTTGAGCACGGCGATGCATTTTTCCAGTTCTCACTCTTCAAGAGGCCAAGATATCAATCCTAACTGTTTAGGAGGACTTATCCATTCTTGCATAACCAAAACTCCCACTCAATTCCTAGCAATTCCGATCACTGCCTTTATAACCTCCTTTTACGGCACGGCGTTTTGCAGTGTCATAAATATACTAATCCTTAAGCGAGAATAGTGTCATACTCATGTCAAAGGAATCCACTAAATATAATGACGAGATTCTCAAAACACTTTAGAGAAATCTCTGTGGGTCTGTCCGACACGTATCCATTATACATGTCTATGTAAATGACTAGACATCTCTATGTCCCCATAGCCAATGAAACTGTGCTATCAATCATCTTACAATCTAGTCTCGAAACTGAATCATTTACGTCCAATTTAACGATTCGTACTAGGGACTTAGATATATTATAACTCCTGTTCACCAAATAGGGGTTCATTTATCAAATCACGTATTTGACAAACCTATCAAATGTTATAAAATATCTTGGACTTTAATACTAAACCAAGATTAAATAAGATCATAAACCTTTATTGATAAACATAATGAAATCATTATAAAGAGCAAATATAACTGTGAACTAATTAAAAGTAAATAGCGCACAATCAAACCTACTCTCCTATATGCTTAACCCCTATAGCCCTAGTGTGACTCTCATGCTTGGGCTGAGGCAACGGTTTAGTCAACGGATCAGCAACATTTTGATCCGTATGAACTTTCCTAACTATTACATCCTTTCTCTCAACGATTTCTCGGATGAGATGAAACTTCCTAAGTACATGTTTACACATTTGATGTGACCTTGGTTCCTTAGACTGAGCAATGGCACCATTATTATCACAGTGTAAAACAATGCCATCTGAAATGCTAGGTACTACTCCTAGCTCAGAAATGAACTTCTTCATCCAAACAGCTTCCTTTGCTGCATCTGCCGCAGCAATGTACTCAGCTTCTGTTGTAGAGTCTGCGACAGTGCTTTGCTTTGAACTTTTCCAGCTCACTGCCCCTCCCTTTAGACAAAAGATGAAACCAGACTGGGATCGGAAATCATCTTTGTCAGTTTGGAAGCTCGCATCTGTGTAACCCTCAACAATTAACTTAGTTTCACCTCCATATACTAAGAAATTATCCTTAGTCCTTCTTAAGTACTTTAGGATATTCTTAGCTGCACTCCAGTGTGCATCACCTGGATTTGATTGGAATCTGCTACATATGCTCAAGGCATATGAAACATCTGGGCGAGTACAAATCATGGAATACATAATGGACCCTATAGCTGACGCATAAGGAACATTACTCATTCGCTTAATCTCATCAGGTCTAGAAGGACACTGAGTCTTGCTAAGCGACATACCATGTTGCATGGGAAGAAAACCTCTTTTAGAGTTTTCCATGTTGAACTTAGTGACAATCTTATCTATATAAGTCCGTTGGCTAAGTCCAATCATCCTCTTAGATCTATCCCTGTAGATCTTGATTCCCAAAATGTACTCCACATTTCCAAGGTCTTTCATAGAGAAACAACTTTTCAACCATTCCTTGACTGACTCAAGCATGGGAATGTCATTTCCTATGAGAAGTATATCATCTACATACAAGACCAAGAAGACTGTGTTACTCCCACTCTCTTTCTTGTAAACACGAGACTCTTCTCCGTTTTTGAGAAAACCAAACCTTTTGATTGCCTCATCAAATCGGATATTCCAACTCCGGGATGCTTGCTTCAATCCATAGATGGACTTTTGAAGCTTACATACCCTCCTAGGATTTTCTGGATCTACAAAACCTTTCGGTTGTGTCATATACACATCCTCTTTCAAGAACCCATTCAAGAAAGCGGTTTTGACATCCATCTGCCAAATTTCGTAATCATAAAAGGCAGCGATCGCTAGGAGTATCCGAATGGATTTAAGCATTGCTACTGGTGAAAAGGTTTCGTCATAGTCTATACCATGAACTTGCTTGAACCCTTTTGCAACCAACCTTGCTTTGTAAACCTGAATGTTACCATCCTTGTCTGTTTTCACCTTGAAAACCCATTTGCAACCAATAGGTGTAACCCCATCGGGCAAATCCATCAAGTCCCATACTTGATTTTCAGACATGGATGCCATTTCGGATTTCATGGCTTCAAGCCATTTTTCGGAGTCTTCACTCATCAAGGCTTGCTTGTAAGTAGTAGGTTCCTCAAATTCTAAAATCATTATCTCAGAATTTTCGGTCAACAAGAAATCAACAAACCTTTTGTTTGGTATTCTTGGTCTACTAGACCTACGAGGGGCTGCAACAGGAGAAATTTTCTTCTCAACAATTTGAGAATTTTCGCACGAATTAAATTCGGGTGGGACAGTAGAAGGTTCGTGTATGGAATGCACGTCCTCCAACATTTGGTCAGTTATGGGAGAAGATTCCTCCAAAGGAGGAACTACTTCAAGCTCCACAGCTGGCACTTGTGTTTCTGACTCTGACATAGGTTGAACTATGTCCATTTGTTGCTTTTCTCGAATTTCTTCGAGAAATACATTACTCCCACCTGCCTTTTTGGAAATAAAATCTTTTTCCAAAAAGACACCACGACGAGCAACAAACACTTTGCCCTCGTTTCGATTGTAGAAGTAATAGCCCTTGGTTTCTTTGGGATAACCCACAAAGAAACACTTATCTGATTTAGGGGCGAGTTTGTCTGAAAGTAAACGTTTTACATAGACCTCACAACCCCAAATACATAGAAAGGACAAGCTTGAAATTTTTCCACTCCATATCTCATATGGCGTCTTTTCTACTGCCTTTGATGGAGTTCTATTAAGTGTGAAAGCAGCATTTTCGAGAGCATATCCCCAGAAGGATATTGGAAGATCAGCAAAACTCATCATAGACCGAACCATATCAAGTAGAGTCCGGTTCCTCCTTTCAGATACACCATTCAACTGAGGTGTTCCAGGCGGAGTTAGTTGTGAAAGAATTCCACAACTCTTTAAGTGATCACTAAACTCTTGGCTTAAATATTCACCACCACGATCGGATCGTAGTGCTTTAATTGTCTTGCCAAGTTGGTTTTGGACTTCATTTTGAAATTCTTTGAACTTTTCAAATGATTCCGACTTATGCTTCATTAAATAGACATATCCATATCTACTTAAATCGTCAGTAAAAGTAATGAAGTACCTAAACCCTCCCCTAGCTTTGGTGCTCATTGGTCCAAACACATCAGTATGTATTAGGCCCAATAGATCACTGGCCCTTTCACCCTTTCCAGTAAAAGGTGGCTTTGTCATTTTGCCCATCAAACACGATTCACACACATCAAATGGCTCAAAGTCAAAGGATGTGAGAAGTCCATCTTTATGTAACTTTTGAATGCGTTTCGCGTTTATATGTCCTAAACGACAATGCCATAAGTAAGTAGGATTAGTATCGCTTGATCTATGTTTTTTGCTGTCTATGTTAAGGACATCTTTGTCTAAGTCTAAAAAATATAGACCATTAGACCTTTTAGCGGTGGCATAAAACATTGAATTCAAATAAACAGAGAAACAACCTTTCTCAATTGTAAATGAAAACCCTTCATTATCCAAAACAGGAATAGAAATAATGTTTTTGGTAATAGCAGGAACATAATAACAATTATTAAGCTCTAATATTAATCCAGAAGGCAAAGGTAGACTATAAGTTCCAACTGCAACGGCCGCAACTCTTGCACCATTTCCAATGCGCAGCTCTACCTCTCCTTTAGCCAACTTTCTACTCCTTCTTAGTCCCTGCACATTCGAAACAATGTGAGAAACACAACCGGTATCAAATACCCAAGAAGCAGATGTTGCTAAATTAATGTCAATGAAATAGATACCTGAAGAAGAAGCCCCAGACTTCTTATCCTTCAGATACTTTGGGCAGTTACGCTTCCAATGACCTATTTGATCACAATAGAAGCACTTGGCATTTGCGGCCACCTTTGGCTTTGCCTTTGCCTTTGGCTTATCAACAGTCTTAGTAGCAACTTGCTTGCCCTTATCTTGCTTTTTCTTGCCAGCCCAAACCTTCTTAAAACCCTTTCCCTTTTGAACCATAAGAACTTCCTTCTTAGGAGCAGTGGGGATGTTTTGCTCGGCAGTCATGAGCATCCCATGTAACTCAACAAGGGTCTTCGTCACTCCATTCATATTGAAGTTCAACCTAAACTGATTGAATCCATCATGAAGTGAGTGAAGTATGATGTCAGTAGCCAACTCTTGGCTATAAGGAAAGCCCAACCTCTCCATTGCCTCGAAATAGCCAATCATTTCGAAGACATGAGTGGCGACCGACTTGCCTTCAACTAACACACACTCAAGAATAGCCTTGTGAGTCTCGTACCTCTCAATTCGAGCTTGTTGCTGAAACATAGTTTTCAGTTGCCGGATAATACTGTAGGCATCCAAGCTAGCAAACCTCTTTTGAAGGCTTGGTTCCATAGCCGCGAGCATAAGGCAAGTAACAATTACCGACCTTTCCTCAATGGCCTTATGGGCCTCCTTTTCGGCTTCAGTAGAGGTGGCGGTTAAAACTGGGATCGGGGTTTCAAGAACATAAGAACAATTCTTAGATTCCTTTCCCAATCAAGGAAGTTGTTCCCGTTCAATTTATCCTTCTCAAGGATTGAACGTAAGTTAAACGGTGAATTATTGTTGTTACCAGACGTGATATCTACATAGAAGATGCAAAAGTAATAAGTATGTTTATCATAATAGCTCTTAACATATTTTAAACATTTCAAAATAAAAGCCATGCACTTGATCAATTTCAAAGTGTCCCTTTTAATCAAGTGATTCTAAGATCCTATCAAACATGAATTCTAAGTGGACTTTGGCCTCAACTTAAAATCAAGTTTAAAAGGTAAGTAAACTCTTTTACTAATTACAACAATTGTAATTCTTAGTTGATAGGTGATATAAGGAAGTTACCCACAACGTTGGGGAGAGCCTTCCTAATCCTAGACAAAGCTTATCACCAAAAACACAAAACCCATCACTATTGCTTCAAAATCCAAAACTGTTTTGATGATTTTGTTGGGCCAAACCAAACTAAACATGCAAATTTCGAAAATTCACTCTACTTAGCCCAAGATTGGAAGTAACACTCTGCTTTGGCAGAACCTATTACTAACAATCAAGTTTAAGTAGGTGTTTATTTGGAGTAGCAAAAACCCAATATTTCATTTTAAGGGACCTAAGTAAATTATCATGTTGATTTAATTACTAGTGAATATTTAACATAATTAAATCACAAGCATAATAAACTTAGAAAGCATTTAAAATAAAAAATTTAAATGCAAAATTAAAATGTGATCCTAGTATGGCCCCTAATCCTAAAGACTACTCTTTAAGGCCTCCATTGTTGAATCACCATGGATCTCCATCCTTGTGCTTCATGGGTACTTGAATAAATATTTATTTTTGGAATTTAAACTAAAAATATTACAAAAATACCAACGATGCGCAGATCGTATTTAGATTACAAAAATACATTAACGATACGCAGATCGTAATTTCTATCCAAGTTTGGGCCATACTAGTCACCGCATGTATCCATAATATCAATATATATTATATAAGCATGCGTTTTAATCAACTATTAAAAAAAATAAAAATATCATGTTATAACAACTTTAAAACATAATATCACCATCAAGATTTAATCACATATTAAATCATATGGTTAGTACCTTAGAGGACTTTAAATCATTAATCTTATAAATTTAATCTACTATTAAATTTAAAGAAAAGATACCAAAAGACACTCTTAGTAACCTCCATATATTTTAATCATATTAAAATATGATATTTCATGACAATTAATCACATATATTAAAAGCAAAAAAATAATAATCAAATTCATTGACATGAATAACAATGAATAACAATGGTTACTAACAATTTAGTAACTCCTCAAATTAACTAATCAATCACTACAAATAATTAACCAATTAATATAAAACTTATTATTTTAATTCAATTATGACTTAAATATGCAATTAATCACCATTAATCCATTATTGCAATATTGGAATATACTAAAAAAAAAGATATTAAACTTTAAAAAAAAAAAATATTAAATTCTAAATTTTTTTTTTTGAAAGAAACTGCCAAGGCAGCAGCGTGCAGGAGCACGACTGCCACCCCAGCAGCGTGCAGTGGCACCACTACCACACCCAGTGGCGCCGGCGGAAACCTATGTCGACCGGCCACGCACCTCAGGCCGCCGGCCACGCTTGCCGCAACCGGACCAGCCCACGTACCCCAGGCGCTGCCACGCGTAGCTGCTGCCCAGCAGCAAGCAACGCACGCACACGCACAACGTCGCCCAAACAGCCCTGCCGCCAGCCCACCTTCGGCCGTCGTCGGTCCGGCGTCTTTCCGCCTGAACACGGCTGTCGGAATTTTGCTTCCCTCCCACTCAATTAGTCACAACAATTGTGCACAATTTGAGTGAAATTAACAATAATTGATTTAGGGAAAAAAATTAGGGTTGATATTAATTTAACAAATATGAATTCTTGAATCTAATACACAAAATCTGACATTTTGTGATTTTAGGTTTTGACATAAAATCTATTATGCATCAAACACCTCAAATAATTAAATTCAAGAACTAGGCATATATATATAATTCAATTTAAATAAGAAAAACAACAAACTTATTTTTCCTACAAAATTCGAATCATATATAAAAGAAAATCAGAATTTTCCGGTCACTTGGTCGAATTTTGAGTATAATATATACATAAAAATCCAATTTTTATGTTTCCAATCAATTAATATCATAATATTAATTATGCAAATAAAATCATATATAAATCCCTCCTTTAATCGAATTAAAATAATAATAAAACACATCAAACAAATGAGCATATTAATCTATGCAATAGGCTAACTGATACCACTGTAGGAGTTTAGATGCTTAGAGCGGAATTTCAAGAATCATATTCTTTACATCTAACCCAAGAACAAATTGCATAAACTAACATGAATCATATAATATATAATAATATATACCTTTGATGCGTGAATCCACAGAAGTACTAGCTTCCAAGTGAGATCTTGTAAGAACGTCAAGCGTCGTTCCTCTAGTGTTGGTCCACGAACAACGGTTAGATCACCACGTATGCTAGTACAGAAAGAGGGAATTTTTCACTCCTTACTTTGTATGGTGTTTGGCCAAAAGATGATGTATTGTGTACTCTCTTTTGCAACCTCTACATCAATATATAGAGTGGTTACATTGGTAGTTTCATGAGGCTTAATTGACCACATAATGTCATACATTATGAGGCACATAAAGCCACTCTTTATAAGTCATTCAATCACAAGAGTTACAACTCTTTTCCTACCATCCATATGACCATCCAAAATGAATTTGGATAAATATCTAACCTTTGTTACAATGTGTGACCTCATAGGACCCAATCAATATTAGTAGTTAGCCTAATCTCATTAGTCCAACAAACCGTAATTTAGCTTCTATCAAAACGTTACAGTCTCCTAATAATATTGAATATATTATCTCTATAAACTTGTCCAAGTATACTTAGATTATTACACTTGATCGAAGGACAAAATCCTTCAATAGGGGTAGAAAAATCAAACACGTCAGGTCAAATAAGTATCACACGAACTTCAGAAGAAATAACACAGAAGAATTACAAATTTGACCAAAATTCAAATGAAAAGGGACATACTAGAGGAATTAGAGAGAAATGGAACCTTGGAGAAGACAAGGGAATAATATAGGGATGCGTGTAGATTGCATGATAAGGATGAAGACGCCAGTAGATTCCAGTAGATTATGCACCGGGCAATTGTGAACTAAACCACATCGTGAGTAAGAGCAGATGAATTTTCACAATCGCAGACCGCAGATGAAAAGAGGAGACGAATGGAGGAGACAAGAGAGTTAGAGAGGGGAGTACTGTGCAAGTCGTGTGGTGTAACTGATAGGTAGTGGGAAAATCTTGGTGCGAATTCTTTTTCCGCCTTAAAATTAGGAATTCGAAAGCTATAACATCCTAACAATTATAAACTTATATTGGCATAACTAACTATTCTATCTAAATTCCCCTCAAAAAAAACTATTCTATTTAGAAATTATAAGATCTCAGTCTATCTATTAGCATATGGATAGACCATATGAAATTTTGAGTTAAAACGGTAAGATTTTATCTTAATAAAATAAGATTTAAAATTTTTAACACTTTGCACTTATAAGTCAAAACCATGTATGGTAAAATTTTAAGCTAAAACCTTACTGTTTTACGTTGAAACCTCTTGGTTTTACCATATTCTTATAGATAGACAATCTACCCCAGACTTATTATTGTTTAATTTGCAAATTTTAACCAATATTTTATTTAATTCTTATATATAATTATAATTGATTCAAAAATAAGTTTCAGTAGAGTTCGATCAATTGAACTAAGGAAAATACGAGAAGGTAAAAGGTACGCCTTGGTGTACGTACCTCTACGTATAGCAAATGAGTATGAGTTGGTCAAAATGAGTACGAAGCCAAATAGTATGAATATTCCAAATGATTATGAATTACCTAAATGAGTATAAAGCCAAATGAGTATGCGTTAGCCTAAATAAGAATTTTTCAAATGAGTATGAGTTTTTCTTCTCAAACCTAGATTCCTATTTTAATCAATCTATACAATATCCAAATGAATATAAGTTTTCCAAATGAGTATGCGTTACCTAAATGAGTATAAAGTCAAATAAGTAGTCAAATGAGCATGAGTTGGGTTGGGTTTTTTATTTGATTTTTTAATTATGATATTTCTTGATTTATAAGATAAGCATACTCATTTGAGTTTATGTACCATTCATTAAACATACTTAAATGCTTATAAATGAGTATGAAAATTTTCAAATGAGTATGAAAGTTGTTCAAATAAGTATGAGTTTTCGAATGCGTATGGGTTGAGTTGGGGTTTTTTTTAATTTTCTAATTAGGATATCTCTTGATATATAATAGAAAAAAAATCTTACTCATTTGAGTTTTATGTACTCATTTATTAAACATACTCCAATGCCCGAGTAATTATGAAAGTTGTTCAAATAATTATGAACTATATAAATTAGTATGAATGAATTATATGAAAAAAGTAATATTTTAAATAAAAAATGCGCAAGTCAGATTAGAGAAAGGAGTCGAACCCCCAACCTCCCATAAGATGAGAAGCGCCCTGACCATTGAGGTAAATCTTCTTTTGTGATAATATTTGGGCGCACAAATTATATTCTAATACCCGTGTGTACCTACCGCAAGGTACACTTCGGTGTACACATAATCCGCAGGAAAATGCTACTCCCTCCGTTTTTTAAATATGCATGTTTGCTTTTGCACGCGGACCAAGAAAAAGTGCAAAAGTAAGAGAGAATATTAGTAAAAGTAAGGAAAAAGTGAAAAAGGTAAAGAGAAGCAAAGAAAAAGTAGGAGAGAAGTGTAATAATTAGATGGGCCAACCTTACATTTATGGGAAAAGATAGAAAGGTACTAATTTAAAAAAAAACACCCCAAAATAGAAATAAGTGTATAACTTAAAATCCAATGATGAGAATAATTGAAAATAACTCAAAATATATGATATGTGTAACACGGAAATATTAAAAAGTAATTCAAGCCCATAAGTTATTTTTTTGTGAGCCAGATAGATGGCTATTATATGCATACCCTCTATTCAATTTTAATTTACCACCTGCTATTATATAGTCATGACCATTAATATCCTTAACTACAAACAATTAAAAATTAGAAAATATACTTTTATAACAAGTTTTTGCGAAAAACTACCTTTTGATTTTTTTTTGCGAAAAAACTACCTTTTTATAGAGTTTTCTTTGTGAGATATACCACTTAACATTATCTATCAGTTGATTGCCTATCTTATTGACTAATCTAATACATCGACTTTCAATTATTTTTTTGCGAAGAGCTACCTTTTCAATTATTTTTTTGCGAAGAGCTACCTTTTAAATTATTTTTTTGCGAAGAGCTACCTTTTAAATTATTTTTTTGCGAAAATCTACCTTTTTTACAGAGTTTTATTTGTGAGATGTTTATGTTAGTTGACCATATTTTCAGTTAGTTGACTATCTTATTGACACATCTAATCCATTAACTTTCAATTATTTTTAAACTACCTTTTAAATATGTGTTTTTAACCTCAGAAATAATTTTTTATGTCAAAATGGATTGCACCAAATAAAGATATAAATCACGAGATTCCAGTCGAAACATGAGCTAATATGCTAATTTTTGCAACATGCTTTCTTGTACGAACAAAAGGGTCATTCGTACCCTTTATAAGTTTAGTCGTTACAGTTTATTTTCGCAAAAACGTTGTTTCTACCTTTTGTCCATTTGAAGAAGTGTGTCGTGGAACACAACGGATGCAAAATTTGGTCAACTGATGAAAAATTCTACGGGTATGTTCTCTTCGACGTAAACTAACTGAACTGAAGTGAATTGGACTGAACTGAAATGAATAGTGATATGTGAGAGTAAAAGTATTATCCTGAAATGAATTGAAATGAAATGAACCGAATTGAACTAAACTGAACGGAACTAAACTGAAAATAAGTTGGGGAGAACATGCCCTAATTGGTAGTATCTCACAAAAAAAACACTACTAAAGGTAGCTTTTGCAGAAAAGAATTTAAAAGTAGTTTTTTGCAAAACAAAAAATTATTATAAAAGGTAATTTCTCATAAATTTTCCAAAATCATGAAGAGTTGATATACATTTGGAACAACGACCAGAATAAATATAAGGTATATATTTCTTCAATGCAAGCACAACAACCTGTTTGCTACAACATCAGAGAATGCGGTGAATCTAGGATGCTGCTATGAATTAATCTACTTTGATAAATATGAAACATTTTAGCAACTTTAAATATATGAGAAACTATATGGAGATTTTTTGTATGCAATTGGCTATCGGTAAAGTCACAAACTGCATTGCATATATGAATGATTATCAACCCAAACTTAGTTGTTGTATTATAAGGCAACGGTTTTTGACATTGTTGCCTTTACAAGTAACAGTTCGAAAACATTGTTGCAATAGATAAGCACTAGCTTTTTTAGACCCGTGCAAAAATGCACGGGAAAGTTTTTTTGTAACTAGATTTTGAGTTATTATTTAAGAGATCGTAAGATTACAAACTAAGTTGAAGATGAATAATGTAAATTGATCTAATAAAAAAATTAATCAAGTTAAGAATATAAATAGACACAAACAATAATTTTGGTTCATTATATATAACCTTTTCACAATATATAAGATAAGGTCGAATAAGGATTAATTAAATTTAATCGGTTTTACAAACGATTTTCAATACAGCGTCGGTTTATTATAATAATAACTCTTCTTGCAGATTCAAAAACTCTTCGGGAGTTTTGTTAACCAACTCACGAACTGCCCTGTCATACAAAATAAAACACTCATTCTTTGTTCCGTCAGATACAATAATCTTCAACCTAGATCTTTTGTGATAAAAAAAATTATCTAAAGTTATGAGGAGTATTTTGTACATTGAAAGTTTCAAAAAAGTAATGCAAATAGATAGTTACTAAGATTGGTTCTCTTAACAATGTATCTATCTTTTGGACAAAATTTGTCTTTACCATCTTTAATAACTTTAGTAGCACATCTTATGCAAGCTTGATACCACCACCCAAAATCAAAAATCAATGTCCACTATAGTTGCCAAACAAATAACTTTCCCAATTAATTAGTTTTTTTATTGTAATTTTTAAGTCATAAATTTAACTAATACCTTTGAATTTCATATATTTCGCTAAGGCAACTAATTTCGGGATCATCTCATATGCAAAAATTTGAATGCCAACTGAACGGGGTATAAAATCATTTCTTACTTCTTGGCTATAAAGCTCCCTCGTTTCGCAAACAATAAACAAACGCGCGACAAATCTCATATTTGTCACATATATATCACCTATTTAAGTAAGGGATAACTATTATTGTATTTAAACAAAACGGTAGTATATTCAAACAGAATATTATACACATTAGACGATGATCTTATGGCAAAAGGATAGGTAATATGCTGATTGTACGTTTTGTTAACTCGTCATCAATACTTCCCACTTCAGTAGCAGTGACATAGTCATTCCTTTTCCATACACGTATTAGTCAAACCCTTATGGTGTAAAATTCTTCTCTTTGCTTATTTCATCTATACTGATTATTTGACATAGACGATCCATTGTAGTTTTATTTTGAAAGAACTTAAATATGATTCTTGTAAAGTTGGGAAAATGCAAAACAAATTTGTTAAAAATATTATCATATTTATACATAATATTAAGTAGGTAGTGACTTAATTAAAGGAAAAAACTTCAAATAAGGAAATCCGAAAAATTATGGAAAATTTGTAAAAGTACAATAACAAAAAAGATAGCATGTTCATATAAAATTTCAGAAAATAATATGGATATTATGTTCTTCTAGAAAAATTAGATTATCTTAATTGCATTTAGTAGTCTTAATCTATTAGACACTCCTAAAATCTTCCTTAATTAAAGGAAAAAACTTTAAATAAGGAAATCCAAAAAGGTGACATGTAGTATTGATAAATATGTTGATTATTATGTTGATTTTTTTGTAGGAGAATCGTTAAATATGGATATTAACTATTAAGTAGTGAAAATTCAGATTATCTTAACTGTATTTAATAGTCCTAATCTATTGGATACTCCTAAATTTTCCCTTTCAGTGTAAAAATATTTTTTATTCTTTGATAATAAAATTTGAAACAACATCTGATAGTAACATTTTTTATTATTTGTATCAAATGTTATTATCGAAGAATTAAAAAATATGTTATTATCAAATGTTAACCTAAATAAAATTATGACGTCCATAATTAAACTAAATAAAATCAAGATACTTGAGGAAAAAATTTAAGCAGGTGGATTATTATGGTTAATTGACCTAATAAAAAGATTATGGGCTTGAATATCAAAAGCTAACGGCTATTATTAATAAGTTATGACTTTATGTTTGATTATACTATAATATATTATATAATTATATTGTATGATATGATTTGAAACAATATAGGTGATTAGGAGACTTATTAATCTTATGATAATCCATCACATTTTGAATGACAACTTTATACATATTATCTCCGTCTTTTTCATAGGGACGTTTGCCTTTCCACACGGTTTAAGAAAAATGTGCAAAAGTAAGAGAGAAGGATGGTAAAAGTAAGGAAAAAGTAAAAAAGGTAGAGAGAAGGAGAGAAGTGTAATAATTAAGTGAATCAACTTACCATTTATGGTAAAAGGTAGAAGTGTCTCAATTGAATAAAAAGACATCTAAATGAAAAAAATGTCCCTATTATAAAAATGGAGGTAGTATTATATAATTAATCTATATAGACTACATGGTTGCTAATCAATCTATATATATAAGTGGATAGATTATAGTTAATTGACCTTATAAAAAGACTGTGGGCTTGAAAATCAAAATAGGAATTTTAGTTGTTTAATGCATTGATAAATATCATCTATAAAAATATATAATTTCCTTTGAATTGAAGTATAACAATGTGATTGATAAAAAATAGGAAGTTTAGTTTGATTGATAATTATCGTTTAGAAAGTTGATAATTTCATTTAAATTAAACTCTAAAGATCGTTTATAAATGGTAAAGATAAGTATAATCTAAGACACAACCATGGAAAATTGTAAGTGCTTAGGTTTAGGTTTGAATTTAAAATTTGAACTTAAGTGGATAAAAACGAACTTAGATTATGGTTAATTGACCTAATAAAAATATTATGGGCATGAATATCACAAGATAACGACTAAATATTATGTATCTAAATTATATTATTATTAATAAGTTACGATTTTATAATTGGTTATACTATAATATATTATATGATTATATTATATGATCTGATTTAAATCAACTTATTAATCCATTGGCAGTCAATCACTCTCTTAATGGCAATTTAATACATGTTTTAAAAAACAAATTTAAATTATTATAATTACAATATACTCCCTCCGTTCCAAAATGTTATACCCATTTTCCGTTTTAGGTCGTTTCAAAAAGATATACCCATATAGAATCTTTTCTATTTATATACACTTTTTCTCCCCATTTTACCCTTCAATATCTAAACATTTACCTACCTTTTACTCATTTGTACTTTAATGGTCCCCCCATTTGAATCTCTCTCTTACTTTTCCTAATAAGGACAAAAAAGTACATGCAAATTATTAAAATAAACATAAGATTCTCCTATGATTCTATTTGCCTTGGTTTTCCCCCATATTCCAAATGGGTATAACATTTTGGAACGGAGGGAGTATAAAATATTATAATCGTTTTTTTATAAAAGGAGTAGGATTACAATTGTTGATTGATTGATTATGTGATATTTTGATTGAATTATTGAATGTTTAGTTGATTTAATTTATTAGTTAATTCAACTTAATCAATCATATCCTATCAAATTGATTGATTTAATTGAAACCGTGATTGATTTCTTGATAGGAAGTTTAGTTGTTTAGTTGAATGATAATTACCATTTATAATACTTGATTGATTGAGTCCTTGATTGATCTAATTTGATAGGTTATTGATTGATTGGGATAAGTTAAATGATTGATGGATATCATATTTCAAAACGCGATTGATATAAAAAGAGGCAAGTGTTTTATGTTATTCTCAAACAGAACCATTTATAAGACTATTAAAATTTTATTTATTTTAAAATATTTAAACATGATTGATATCAAAATAGGAAGTTTAGTTGTTTAATTATTGATAATTACCATTTGTAAAACCAAATTAATTTCCTATGAATTAAATTCTAAAGATCGTTTATAAATGGTAAAGATAAGATAATATCGTTTGTAAATGGTAAAGATCGTTCATTTAAATTTATGGGTTAGTCAAATTTGAATGCATGAAATCAGTTAAGGAATATATTATCTAATTAACTTGGGAAATATTTGTTAAGATATTTTGCTATAAAAACAAAAATTTACAAAGTTAGACAAATTTGAATAAATGTAATCAGTTAAAGAAAACAATATCTAATTAATTAGGAGATTTTTGGCAAAAATAGGTGTTATTGAATAGTTTACCAAAGAAAAAAAAGTCCCAAATAGATTTTTCGTAATATTTTGTTAGAGATTTTAATCTACTGATTTATTTACGTAACCGAATTTAAAAATATTTTAAACACAAAAAAGGAAAAGATACAAATTTGAAGAAGAAAAGATGTTAGTCAAATTTGACTACTTCGACAATAAAAAAGGAAATTTATGGGTTAGTCAAATTTGAATACATGAAATAAGTTAAGGAAAATACTATCTAAAATATTTGGGAAATATTTGCTAAGATATTTTTCTATAAAAACGGAAATTTACAAAGTTAGTCAAATTTGAATAAATGTAATCAGTTAAGAAAAACGGTGTCTAATAAATTAAGGAGATTTTTGACAAAAATAGGCGTTATTGAATGGTTTACCAAAGAAAAAAATCCTCTTTTGTTAGAGATTTTAATCTACTGATTTCTTTACATAACCGAATTTAAAAATATTTTAAACACAAAAACAAAAAGATACAAATTTGGAGAAGAAAAGATGTTAGTCAAATTTGACTACTTTGACAACAAAAAAGGAAATTTATGGGTTATGCAAATTTGAATACATGAAATAAGTTAAGGAAAATATTATCTAAATTACTTGGGAAATATTTGCTAATATATTTTTCTATAAAAACGGAAATTTACAAAGTTAGTCAAATTTGAATAAATGTAATCAGTTAAGGAAAACGGTGTCTAATTAATTAAGGAGATTTTTGACAAAATAGGTGTTATTGAATGGTTTATCAAAGAAAAAAATCTCAGAAAGATTTGTCGTAATTTTTTGTTAAAGATTTTAATCTACTGATTTCTTTACATAACCGAATTTAAAAATATTTTAAACACAAAAACAAAAAAGATACAAATTTGGAGAAGAAAAGATGTTAGTCAAATTTGACTACTTTTACAATAAAAAGGAAATTTATGGGTTAGCCAAATTTAAATACATGAAATCAGTTAAGAAAAATATTATCTAATTAACTTGGGAAATATTTGTTACGATATTTTGTAAAAAATTATTCTATTGATTAACCGAATTTAAAAAGAATTTAAACCAAAAATTAGAAAAGATAAAAATGGGAGGGAAAAATGTCAATGGATAAATGATTTTTGACAAAATAGGTGTTATTGAATGGTTTACCAAAGAAAAAAATCCCAGAAAGATTTGTCGTAATTTTTTGTTAGAGATTTTAATCTACTGATTTCTTTACATAACCAAATTTAAAAATATTTTAAACACAAAAACAGAAAAGATACAAATTTGGAGAAGAAAAGATGTTAGTCAAATTTGACTACTTTTACAATAAAAAAGGAAATTTATGGGTTAGTCAAATTTAAATACATGAAATCAGTTAAGGAAAATATTATCTAATTAACTTGGTAAATATTTGTTAAGATATTTTGTAAAATTTTATTCTATTGATTAACTGAATTTAAAAAGATTTTAAACCAAAAATCAGTCAAGATAAAAAATGGGAGGGAAAAAATGTCAATGGATAAATGATTTTTTTAACAAAAAAAGATTATAATTTTTAAAATGAAAAATAAAAATATTACGAAAAGTACTGTGAACATTTTACAAAAATTTATTTATTACTTGGGTTAATGTAAACTTCAAAATAGTATATATTAATGATTTAATAAATCGGTTGGCTACATCAAGATATTGTATTCAACAAATGCAAAGAAAATAAAAATTACTACAACAAAACACTACAATTTACTAATACTCAAAAAATAATTAGGTAAAAATCTAGAATAACTTTGAGATTGCATAAAGAACAAACAAAATGTATATTCGAATAATCGAATTATAATATAAATACGACAAAAGAATAAAAAAATGAATCTATTATTATTCAATAAAGATAAGGATTACATTTGATGAATTAACGAACAATAAAATACATAAAGAAATGACAATACAAAAAAAATCGATTAGATCGATGATACTTTCATGAAAATATTCAAAACCTTCATTGTGATGTTTTGTGATGATGATTATGAAACTTTCTTCAATCGCATTCGGAGAATTCATCCAATATTCTTCGAATCTGAGAAATAAAACAATGTAACAATCTTCTTTCAATCGATATTTGTCAAACCATTCCAATATTCTTGAATGATTTTATTGAATGGAGCCATGTTTTCATTTTGAGAGAGAAACATTTAGAATGAGAGAGGCTAGATTTAATTTCGATTGAAATGAGCTATCTTGTCGTATGTATTTATAGTGGCATATTTATGAAACAATGAGCTAACTTTCTTAAAAAAACGTTGGTCCTTTTCATTCTATGATGATTCTTTCATATAAAGACTCTTTCCTATAATGAAGATTAAATTTAAAAACATTGATATATTCAATTTTGATTTGCTAAAATTCCTAAAACATGAAAGCATATCTTAAATTTTGATTTGTTATTTTAAGCAATTATGTAATTAAGCGAATTGATTAAGGAACCTAATTGATTAAGGAACCTAATTTTAGGCAGTTATACCGAACTGATCTCAATTAACCCTTTTAATATCAACGATTTTTTAGGAATTTTTTAATTACCGGATTTCTTAGCAGATTTTATTCAATTAAGGCATTTATTATCAAAGCTTTTTTAGAAAATGATTGAAGATATGATTTCCTAAATAATTCAGCTACCTAAATCAAAAAAACATAAAGCTATACTGCTGACACGTGGCAAAAAAACGCTATGAGGCATGTTAGTGTAATTTTATTTTGCTTTAGTGTAATATATAGATAGTATGTCCGAAAATAATATAAGAATGTTAATTTTGGTAAGTAATATTAATTGATATTATAAGCTTAGGAATAATCATTGAAATCTATATAATTTAAATATTATGAATGCAATATACTTTACAAATTTAGATTATGGCAGAAGAAATATTAAAAGTGATCAAGTACATATTAATGCAATTCGTTTTTTAGAAATAATGCACAGGGATTTTATTGGATCATCCCATACGTAGGCTATATAATTGCCAAATCTCATGGGATTTGAGAAGAATAATTCTTACTGAAATTAAGCCAAATAATTGCCACAATATTTAGGAAGATAATGAAAAATAAAATCTATTCCTTAATTAAAGGAATCAACCGAATAAAATTTAGGAATCTATTCAATGAAAGATTTGAAAATCACGTTAATTTAGGAATAGATTACGGGACTGATTTTTATTTTTCTGAAGACCCTTTAATTGAGGAAATGGAAGTAAATGGGTAATTCTTACTGAAATTAAGCCAAATAAATGCCAGAATATTTAGGAAGATAATAAAGAATCAAACGCTAATTTAGGAATAGATTAAGGGACTGATTTTCGGTATATGAAATTCCTTTAATTATGGAATCAACCGCATAAATGGAAGTAAATGGGTTGTTTATTGTTGCCTAATTAAACGGAAATATTTTTTTTTAAAAAAGCAAAACAACACCAAGTTGACACGTTGGTATTTTAATTGCTATAATGCATTTTAAAAAAAGCAAAAAAAACTGTTGCTGACACGTGGCTTCTATAAACGCTAGGATGCTTGGGCGATCAAGGTTTGCTTTGGATTCATCTGGTGATGACACGTGGCAAAACCCATTTTGCTTTAATGTAATATATAGATTAGGCAACAGTGAAGTAGTTGTTGTCTTATTTGGTTTATAGCAACAATTTTCTTATTGTTGCATAATAGTCAAGTGTAAATAATTTTACTTCCAGGTAACACCTATATAATGTTGCCTTAGGGTCCGTTCTTTTTCAACTTATTTTTACTTATATGAACTTATCTGAACTTATCTGAACTTATTAGACCTTATTCGACCTTATTCGACCTTATTAGACCTTATTCGACCTTATTCGACCTTATTAGACCTTATTTAACCTTATTGTTGTTGTTATTATTATTATTATTATTATTATTATTATTTATTATTTATTATTATTTTATTTTCATTATTGTTATTATTATTTATTATTATTATCTTTATTTATACAATTACCATTATAATTATTATCATTCTTATATCTACTATAATAATTACTCTGTTATTACTACTATTTTCTTATTATGTTAATTTTATTATCAGTAATACTACTACCATTATTATATTATTATTATTCAAATTATTATATTATTATTATATTACTATAATTATCTATTATTATTGGTCTATAAGTCATTATTTATTGTTATTGTTATTATCAATTATAAATTTCTACGGAGGTAAACTTAAAAGATGCATATCAATAGCTTCAAGAAAAACTACCAACTACAATAGTTTAATGTTCATTTATAAAAGACAATCCATAAAAGTCGATATCCCTTATTCATGTAGACGAATAGAATTCTCAAATGTACAAAAGCAACGATGATAGCCCAATGAATATAATAATAATAAATATTATATAATAAATAATAATAATAATAATGATGATGATGATGATGTTGTTATATAAAAAATATATAAGAAACTTATTAGACCTTATTAAGACCTTATTAGATCTTATTAGTCCTTATTAGACCTTATTCCACCTTATTAGACCTTATTCGAACCTTATTAGACCTTATTAGACCCTATCTGAACTTATCTGAACTTATAAGGACTGAAAATAAGTTGAAAAGAACGGACCCTAAACTATCAAAAGTAACAAGTTATGTATTAGTGTTGCAATTTTGTGTGTTGCCTTTGCTCATTATTTTTGTAGTGTAGTATACACTCTCCTAATTTTGCTGAATTATAAAATTATGGTAAATGGGAAGACCAATATAGAACGGAAAAGGTGTGTGCACAAAAGAAAAGAGAACAAGCACTAGAAATGACCTTTTCTTTTTTGTTGAAATGCACAAATGGCTATATTGATCTTATAAAAAACATCATCAACTTAGATAGAAAGTATAATATTGCAGTCATGGCTAATTAACTATACAAGCTATTTAAAGTTATTTAACTATGGTACGTCATGGGCCTTATGGTCCAAATTTCAAATTTTGGTGAAATTAAACGTTTTCCCAAGGAGATATTACTCATGGGATAAATGTAAAGTTTGCCAAAGATAATAATTACTCATGGTTTAAGTGTAAATTTGCCACTGGATTACCCGTGCTAGAATAAATGTGCCACAGGAAAATAATTACTCGTGGCAAAAGTGTGATCTTTGCCACAGAAAAGTATTACACGTGGCATAAAATTACTATATAATTGGATTATGTGTTGTAGTCTATTTTTCCGTGGCTAGATGCAATTACGCCACAAATTTTAGATTCCTGTGCATACTTCGTGGCACAAGTGATGATTTGTTGTAGTGTTTGGTACTCCTTCAGGCACTTTCATATAACTTCTTCACTGAAGCTCTCAATGAGAAATGCATTGTTAGATGTCTAGTTGATGTAATGGCCATTTCTTGCTAGCTGCCACAACCAATAGACATCTAACAGTTGACATTTTCACAACTGGCGTGAAAGTCTCTTGGTAATCAATGCCAAACTTTTGAGTGAATCAGCAACATGGCTCGAACAACACCCCGCTAGACTAGCGGAAGAATGAGACGAAGTGCGTTTGCAAAATTTTCATACCACCACTCAGGAGTACCATGAAGAGAGAAGCAAGTAGTATCATCATGCCCAGTTTTATGACAATGAGAGCAAGTAAGGCCGGTTTTAATAGAACGAGGAGGCAAACTCCCCTTCCACAAGAGTCTGTGTAGGGGCAAAAACCAAGAACTTAGGTTTTTCTTCCTTAGCTCGAGTAAAACCTCGAACCCTTTCTTCTTGCGAAATTTGTTGAAAGGCTTTTTCAATGTTGGCAATGGATCCTAGAAAGCAAGAGAGGAGCGCAGAGTGCATAATATTCGAATATAAGCCAAAAGAAATTGATGAAGTTGGTGGGTATCACGCCGAATAAGGGCGAGACAAGTTCACCACACTTACAAGGTAAAGAAGACCGTGGAAGAGCCAATTCATCTCACAAGACCTTCAATTTGCCAAAGTACGAGGCCACATGCATCGTTTTGTTTGTTCACATCAATTATATCAGACTTTAATTGTTGTATCTGAGTCCCATAACACACAGAGTATCGTTCATGAAAATTATCCAACAATATTTTCGCATTACTGTAGTAAGAAAGGCTGCGCTAACCTCTGAATCAATAGTATTTGTGATCCAAGAAACTAACATGTAGTGGATTGTACTCCAATCGTCAGCCGTGCAGGGTGATTTAGGGTTCTTATAATAGTGCCATCTAAGAAGCCAAATTTGCGGCGAGAACAAAGAGTTATGCGAATTGCGCGTGCCCATGAATCAAAATTCTTAGACTTGAGACGAACAGGAGTTATAAAGTCTCCTGCCAAGCCTTGTGGACCGAGGAAGAAGGGGGTACAGGGGCCTAGGCACCACCGCCGGTGGGTGGTGCTGCATCGTCGCCATGGTGCCGTGTAGGTGTCGGATAGTTTAGGGTTTTTAGGGTTTAAGATTGCCCCCCTTGATAACATGTTAATAATATAAATCTTGACTTTCATTAATTGTCAAGGAGTATATATACATCAAGTAACTAGGAAACAATAAGATAAGATTTCTAGTTATATGCTAAAAGATGTTCTAAAAGATATTAACAAGATATTCCTAGATATTTATCTTAACAATGTTATCTTAACAGTAGATGTAACCATCGGATTTGTCACCATGATACTTGGAGCAAATTTTTTAAGGTGATTTTTGATCCCTTAAAAATTTAATTGAGAAACGATTTGTGTTAATTAATGATTTTAACATTGAGATGACCATTTCATCAAGCTTTTGGGGTGTAGGCAACAGTGGTATGTATTTCTGCTATTGTTCATTGAAATGCGATATAGTTTCATTTATTTTAGATCTTTTGATTGATTTCGGGTTAAATTTTTTAATTGTACCCGATCTTTTGTTACTAAATAAATTGTGTTGGATTATCTTAATTGTTCCCCCACCGTCAAATTCTGGTTCGCCACTGTCGCGATAGCAATTGACAAGATCTTCACTAGTTGATCTTGACAAGATGATTTGTGTTTTTGGTTATTCAACTGTTTTATAGAAGACTATATAAAACAACGGACAAATGCGAGATCATCTGCCGAGGCCGAGTATGTGTAATTGGTTCCAAAGTATGAATTAAAGTACCCAAGGCTCTTATTGGTGATTGGTGCGCGAGTTAGTGATTGCGCGAGTCGAAGAAAGTGATGATTGTTAGTAGACATACCATTACATATTAAAATAATCCTTTGTTTTATGAACGTACAAAGTATATCGAGTACATTGTCATTTTGTGAGTGATGCGAAGGAACAGGTGTCATCATTTTATCTTTCCTGCAAAGGTTCACTCGCGATATCTTCACCAAAGCTTTGGGAAAGGTCCAATTTGAGGTTTTGTTAAGCAAGGTGACGTGCGATATTTACACGCTCCGCCCTCAAGGGTTGTTAAGGTAAGGATATTGTTACAGACAATGTTATATTATAGTTAAGGATAATTAGAGATAATTATGTGATGCATGTAATTAGACTAGCTCTAGTATCTTCATTCAATGCATGTTGTATCCTACTATCGTAGCTAGCTAGTAGTATTAGAGGAGCTTGAAATAGATATATATACGCGATTCATACTCGATCAAGGAGAAAACAACAACTTGAGATTATTTTAACAATTATATCAAAATTAAGATAACATACTATTCTACTTAATGAAAAATAATCAATTAACCAATCCAACGCATCACTCGAACCAACAAACAAGTTAAACCTTTATTTATGAGTTCAAACTTAGAATACATTAAGGTTGAACCCAATATCTATTTAAAAAAATGAAGAAAGTATTATAGACATAAAAAGATATGTTTAATTTTATTACGATAATATTATACATTATAAGTACATCATTGTTGTTGTTCATCCAACATTGCATAGCTTACATATTAACTCAAAATCATCTTGATTTGGCTTAGGAGACGTCAAAAGTGCAGTATAAAGCCTCAACCTGTCTTCCCCATGCCAAGAACTCATGACAATGGCCGCCTAGGCCTAATAAAAGACAGGGAAGTAAGCGTCAATCGATGCCTATACTGTCGCCATGCTAACTGGATGGCGACGGCGGCCCAAGTCCTCCAACCAGGGGAGTAATATCTGGCGCTTCTTTTAACCTTATCATTCACAAATGTGTAACGAAAATGTTGAGTTACATAATTTAACATCTTCGGCTTCTAACCCAAATGCTTCAGTTGTTTCAAGGGTGATCAAAGTGGATGATGAAGGTGGTAATCGTTCTATAAATTAGTCTTTTAAATACCATGATAATAACCTAATTCCACTGAAGTTTCTAGGCCCCAACATACAACAACTTTCTACTCCATCTCTGAGCGTGCTGCTTTGAAGATGACCTCGGACTATGAAATACCCCATTCGAACTGGGTCGCCTTTTTCGGTTATCTAAAATGGAGAAAATATTAACTTTTGATTACTATTGAATTTTTAAGTACCTTATAACACATAAAAAGTTGCAATGCTACGACAGTAAGAGAGTTAAAGAGGTGGCAAATGAGTATATTCTAATGACGACTGATTTATTTGGTTCAATATTACTATGGTTAATAGGTCAAGTCCATTTACGATCATATTTTTATTCCGAAAAAGCATGTTTCAATTAGTTTGAGTCAAAATAATATCATTTGATTAATTAGAAGATATAAGAGTTTTTGTTTGAACACGTTAATTCGATTCTTATACTGTGTATATCTTTCACCTATAGAGAGGTACATAACATCGCCGGAGAAATTTATGTCAGAAGAATTGCAGAAGATCATTGCTTTTTTTTCATGCATATTAAATCAAGTAGTGAAACCCAACCTAAAAAATATATTTAGGGATGACTTTATGAAATGACAAAAGTTGATAAATACTTACTGTCTCTCCCTAATGAAAACGAGGGGACTTGACGCGGTCACATATGTTCTCTAAAACTAGATCATCCATATGCTGGAATAATGGTACCCACTTAAACAAATTAGTAGTTCATTAGTAAATCGTTTGATGACCAAAAAAGTACCCATTTGCCAGGCAATAATCATAACTAGTTGTATGGCGCAATTTTGTCATGCGTAATTACAAGGCGGTTGGACTAATGGTAAAAACACCCACAATTTTATTACTCATTTTGTATTATAGTTACATTATTGACTTTGGTTCTTGATATAACATTGAACGGTTTTGACTGATACATAAAATATGTAAACCAAAATGAGTATGATTTAGCGAGATGAATATGAGCTACCGAAATAAGTATGGGTTAGGCAAATGAGTATGAGTTTCACAAATGCAGCGACAAATCCAGAAAATTATTTAGTGAGGTCAAAGCGTAATTACCCCAATTTATCGGGGTCAAATGGTCTTTCCCCGTAATTTTCAAAAAATTGAAATTTTAAAGGTAAATTTTGCAATTTTACCAATTCAACTGAGCATTTGTTGACCCCACTTGTTTCCAAGCTGATCAGCTACTGCCGAAATGAGGATGATTGACTCAAATATGACAGAGTGAAATGAGTAAGACTGTATGAGTGAATCAACAGAGTTTGTTACTCTAATTGAGTATATGTTTGTCTCTATTATTTACTATAATCACACAAAATGTCATTGGGAGTACATAGCTCTATATACACTCCAAGATATAACTAATAAACTGCCGATAACTATGTGCGAAAAACTTACCTGTTTGACTAAGTCAAGACAAAGATGGTACTTGATGTCTCGTCTAAGACCTTCAGGAAGGTTATGGATCATCTCACATTCATCAACCCCCCCCCTGCTGCCCAACGTTGCCATTCATAGTTACGAACCTTGGCTTCAATTTTAAAGGCAATTTTTCATCCACCACTCCACGTTTCTCATTCTCAGCTGCATGGTTTGCTTCTTTGATGTTGTTGGGCCCAAGAACACCTTCATATTGTTTTTCATATTGTTTACCATATCAGGTCAAATTAGTTGCTCTTCAATTTGTTGTACCACCAGAACACCAATTTGTGCAATTAAATAGGTCATTACATATCTACCTAGTACTACTATTATCCAACATGTCATTGTTACTTTGTGGTACATAGGTGGTTTCACGTCTTGTGTGGTTGATGTTTCGTCATTTCTTAATTACTTTAATTTGCCTTTTCAGATTGAATTTGTTGTATATATTCAAATGTATCTA
>CANSGD010001422.1:0-183866 GCA_947645195.1 Patellifolia procumbens | reverse complement strand
GGTGTCAAGATTTTCATCAAATGCAACATTGGGAGAGGGTGACACCTTATTTTTTCATGGAGGAGTAACAAGAATGTGAATGATTGTGGTGTGTATGCCATCAAGGGAATGGAGCTATATGATGGCGAAGCTGTGCGAGAGGGTCCAATTGCTTCACTTGGCAAGGTTTTATTTTTATAGTTAACTGAAATATTAAAAAGACTAACTGAAAAACCCATTGCACAACTGCTGCTTCTATGTAGAACTTAGTTTTTATCAGTTAGTTTCTTTAACTTTTATATTTATTTGACAAACCAATAACTTTTTAACGTACCAATTTACCTTTAGTTGTTCCTATTTTTGGTTTCAGTTGGTATTTTAATGCTTTCATTTAGTTCTTTTATTTGTTTCAGTTGGTATTTTGCTGCTTTCAGTTAGTTCTTTTATTCCTTTCAGTTGGTATTTTAATGCTTTCAGTTAGTTGTTCCTTTTTTTGTTTTCAGTTGTTATTTTAATGCTTTCATTAAGTTCTTTCACTGGTTTTAGTTGTTATTTTAATGCTTTCATTAAGTTCTTTCACTGGTTTCAGTTGTTATTTTAATGCTTTCATTAAGTTCTTTCATTGGTTTCAATTGTTATTTTAATGCTTTCAGTTGGTATTTTAATGCTTTCAGTTAGTTTCTTTATTGGTTTCAGTTGGTATTTTAATGCTTTCAGTTAGTTCTTTTATTGGTTTCAGTTAGTTCTTTTATTGTTTTCAGTTAGTATTCCATTGTTACATATTTACTGATACCATTTTTGTCATTCCTTTGTTTATTACTTTTCAGGCAGGAGTGAAACAGTTTCAACAATGCAAGCTTGCTTATTGATAAGCAACTTATCCTATGAACAAGCTTGCAAATAAATTGAAGGGTGATTGTGCGCTATGGTCACAGAAGAAGGAAGAGTTGTTAGCAAAGCAGAAAATAAGGAATAAAAATGAGAAGACTCTTTATCAATTGTCATTGAAAAAGGAAAAGAGCAAAGATACAAATGATCAGGCTATTCTTGAAAAAAGGAGGAAGCACGAAGAACAATTTGAAAGGGTGCTAAATCTTGATCGTTATGATACTCAAAGAGTCAATAGACTACTAGATTTTAACTATCATTAGTTTCTTAGAATTTCTTTAGACTTAGGTTAATTGTATAGTATACATGTATAGTTACAAGTATATACTATTCTTCAGTTAGTTTGTATTTGGTTTCAGTTTATATATACTTATCTTCATTTAGTATACAAGTATAGTAACAAGTATAAATCAATTACTATTAATTTTGGTTCATGAAATCTGTTTTTGTCTTCAGTTTATTAAAATTTTATTTTTTATTTCATTAATATATGTTGTTATTATATTTTAATTCTATTATTCTTATAGTAGTTTGAGCATATTAGAAAATGAATACGTTTTCAAGTTAATTAACTGGAATATACAACTAAATGAAAGTAATCCTACAGCAACTGAAGTTAATTAACTGGAATATACAACTAAATGAAAGTAATCCAACAGCAACTGAAGTTAATTAACTGGAATATACAGCTAAATGAAACTAATCCAACAGGAACTGAAATCTGAAAGAACTATAAGACTAAATGAAATATTTAAAAGACTAACTGAAAAAGTCCAATTTAAATTTCTTAGTTTCAGTTGGTACTATAATGCTTTCAGTTTGATCCTTTCTTGGTTTCAGTTGGTATTCCAATGCTTTCTGTTTGTTCCTCTTCTGTTTTCAGTTGGTATTTAAATTATTTCAGGTTGTTCTTTTTTGGTTTTCAGTTCGTATTCCAATGCTTTCAGTTTGTTCCTCTTCTGTTTTCAGTTGGTATTTAAATTATTCTAGGTTATTCTTTTTTGGTTTTCAGTTGGTATTCCAATGCTTTCAGTTTGTACTTTTTTAGTTTGAATTCAAATGGTTTTTTAATTCACGGTTTTTAAAATGTTCCTATTTATTCTTGTACAATGAACCGTTATTTATGAAACGCCACCTATTAAAAGTAACCGTTTTAATGACGTTGCATTTAATCATAATTAGACTGTTGATATTCCCAAGCATCTTTTTAAGGCTATATATATACAGATATGCTGTTTACATTCTTTCTACGTACAATATAATTTGAGAAGTTGAAAGAAATTTGACTCCTCTAATTCCTATTCAAAAATCTTAAAATTCACAACTTGAAAATCTGAAATGGCGTCAGAGAGGGAGTTGATTTATCTACAAAGGAGAAGGGATGAACAAGACAGGTTTGTAAAGAAGTTTGAAGAGGAAAGGGAGAGAGAAAGGGTTCAAAAAGAATTAGCACAGAGGGTGACAGAATTGGAGAACAAAATTAAGGATTTAGAAGCAGAAAATAGGGTTCTGACATTGGAAAGGACCCGATGTCTCAATGAATTGCAAGTGAAGAAATTCACTCAGTTTGATATGGACCAAACTTCCATCGAGGGAGTCTACGCTTGTAAGGATGCTTACAACCGTCGTTTCCCAAACCTTCGCAACACTTGGGAGGCTGCGGAGGAGGCCATTGAAGAGAGGAGTCGCTCAAGGGCTCAGAGGCTTGAGTTGTTGGGTGATAGTCAGAGTGTTTTTAGATCGTTTGTCAACAATCCTACTCTTTTAGAGTCTTCTGAGAAATGGTAGATTTTAGGTTTTGTAATTAGTTAGTTTTTTTTTGTTTTTGTTTATGTTGTTGTTTATGTTTGACTGAAATTAGAATTAGTTTGTAATATTTATGTTTTGAATGAAAGTTCTTATTCATATTATCTCAGTTTGTCTCATTTTTTTGTCAGTTACTCTTAGTGTTTTGTCAGTTGGTATTAGTTTTATTGATTACTATTTTTAAGAATGAGTTTTGTTTCATTTACTTGTATTTTCTCAGTTTATTCAGTTAGTTTTACTATTGGTTCATTTAGTTCCAGTTGTTATTCAGTTACTTTGTATTTTCTTGTTGTTTAGTTTCACTATTGTTTCAGTTACTTGTAGTTATTCTTTGTTTGGTTTTTAAGCAAAAGTTATTCCATTGTTTGGTTCACATATTCTAATGAAATGAAAGAATTATAAACCTAACTGAAATATTAAAAACACTAACTGAAAAGTAGCCAGTGAAACTGAGTAGGTCCTTGCATTTTAGAATTTCATTTAGATCGCTTATTCTCATGAAATGAAAGAATTATAAGACTAACTGAAATATTAAAAAGACTAACTGAAATATTAGAAAGACTCAGTTTATATCCTTAAATGAAATTGTATAATTAGTAAATGAAATATGTAAAATACTAAATGAAATAATCATGATACTAAATGAAATAATCATGATATTAACTGAAATAATCATGATACTAACTGAAATATTAAAAACACAAACTGAAAAGTAGCAAATGAAACTGTGGTTATTTTAGTTAGACCAACTGTTGTTTCAGTTAGTTTCTTTACACCTATCATTTGTTTTTCAGTTAGTACTTTATATGTTTCAGTTACTTCAATGAACGTTTCATTTCCTTTTATTCTCTTATTAGTTAGAGGTTGACCTAGTTTCATTTACTATTGTTTCATTTTATTTCAGTTAGTTTCACTTAGCTTTCAGTTGTTCTTTTGAGTTGTTTAGTTACATTTTTATTTTTTCAGGTTCACTTAGTTTCATTTGTAATTCAGTTACTATTGTTTCATTTAGTTCCAGTCTTAATTCAGTTAGTTTCACTAAGCTTTCAGTTGTTGCTTTTAGTTGTTTAGTTACTTTATTGACTTAGTTTCATTTACTTCCAGTTTTAGTTCAGTTACTATTGTCTCATTTTACTTCAGTTAGTTTCACTTAGCTTTCAGTTGTTGTTTTTAGTTGTTTAGTTACATTTTTATTTTTTCAGGTTCACTTAGTTTCATTTAGTTTCATATGTAATTCAGTTACTATTGTTTCATTTACTTCCAGTTTTAATTCAGTTACTATTGTCTCATTTAGTTCCAGTTTTAATTCATTTAGTTTCACTAAACTTTCAGTTGCTGTTTAAGTAATGATTAACTCGTTCAGTTTTAGTTGTTTAGTTACTTTTTTCAGTTTTCATTCTTCCATTTGAAATACTTCCTCCGTAACGAATTAATGATTCCCGCCAATTTTAATGATTCCCAACCACCCAAATCAGATTAAACACATTAAACACTCCCACCTACCAACATTTAAGATCTACACCCACCCAAATTTGAAAACAAAAAACAAAACCCATTCAACACTTGTTCAAACCCTTTCTTTCTTTCTCCCTTTCTTTCCCTTCTTCAACTCATCGTTTCTTTCTTTCTTTTTTCTTCTTCATCCATATTTGATTTTATCTCTGTGAGGATGGTTAAGATCGAACTTGATCTCACACCTTTGAGAGAGTTTTGCGCAAATGAAAAGTGCGAAGAAAGGAAGAAACTCATGAGTACTTGTATCAATCTGTTGGAGAACGAGTGTTATGCATACTTTAGGGATGATCAAGCTTTAGAGGGGTTGGGGGAGCATGGAAACCAAGCTCTTTGTAAGGTGATTGATACTTTATACGAAAAGAAGAATGTCTGGGATTTGGTCAGTGGGTTACCTGCTGTTGGTGGTGAGGATTGGAACACATGGGGAGGAAAGAGATCCGCCATTTCTGTTGAAGAAGCGTTGAAGAAGAAAGCCAAGAAGAAAGCCCCAATGAAACCTCCTACTCCAAAGTTCTCAAAGTCTACTTATTTAAGGAGAGCAAGAGCAGTTGGAGTTTCAATTAGGGAGCCAAATGAAGAGAAGCCCACTGTTGAGGATTGCAGCTCATACTCCACATCATCAAGTGAGTCTTGGTCAGGGTTTGAGTCCGATTATTATGGCGCTGGTTTTAAGGGGGATTTGATTGAAATATCGTCTGATTCAGAGGCCCCGATGGATGGTTGAGACTCATTTGTTTAATCCAGGTAATGATTTCGCACTTCATCTCTGTTTATGGGTTTTTTTTTAATATTGGGTTAATTTTTAAATATTGGGTTGTTCTGAATTGTGGTTGAGGTATGGCAGAATTGTGGTGGTTTGTTTTCAGTTGTTGCTTAATATGTTGGAAAAATTGTTTTAAATAAGCCAATATTTGACCCGTCTTCTAATAATAAGTCAACCTACTCAAAATCCCAGAATAAGTAAACCTTGTAAACCGATCTTCGAGAAATGAGTCATGACCGGTTGGCAACTTGTTTAGTCGATATATAATTGGTCAGACATTTTTATATTAAATTGACTTTATTTAATATCATTTTAATGAACTTTAGCTTGATTAAATCTTTTTTTACTAACTAATCCCCTTATATCCTCCTCCCTCCTAAACACCACCATCTCCATATCCCACTCCCTCTCCACCACGGCACCACCTAGTACCCCATATCCCACTCCCAAGCAAACCACCACAGTCGGCGCTGCCCTCTATCTATTCTTCCATGACTGCTTCGTTACCGGCCGCGACGCTTCCACCCTCGTCCACCCCTTTCAACACCTCGGAGCGTGATGCAGAAATCGACGTTGCTGTCGGTGCCAAAGCCTCTATCGAACGCGCTTGCCCGGCATCGTCTCATGATCCGTTTGCAAATTGAAATGTGCAAGGATGGTAAGGCACAACCAACCACAACAATTGTAATTTCAATTCCACAACAACTCCAAATACAACCAATAACCACAATAAGGTAACAAACCAACTAACTAAAGTTACAAAAAATGTTCATCAACATATTAACTTAACAATTGAACCAATTATTCCATCCTATGTAAAACTCAGTGGTGTGTTAACATTTCTTATTGGTTGTATGAATTGAAATTATAATTGCCGTGGTTGGTTGTGCCCAAATCTTATTATAATTGATTAATAGGAAGGAATTGATGAAGTGGAGTGTTCTAATGCTTCTGATTCATTGCAAGATAGTGGGATTGATGAAGTGGGGTGTTGATAAAGGTAGAATTTGGAGCATTTGAATTTGTTGGTAAAGGGGTGGATTTAGATTCCTGATAATTTGGACTATTTGTATGAATGTGATGTGGGGAGCAGTGATAAAGAGTTTGAGGAAGAAGCCTGTGAGGGATTCGGTGGAGGTGGTGGTTTGATTAAGGGTTGTAGGTGTTTTAGTGGGTGGTTGGGATTCTGTGGTGGAGTAGGGTCGAATGGTGGTGTAAGGAGTCAGATTTAGTGGATCTGGTGTTGCGTGTTAGTGATAGGTGCCGAGTGTGGTGTCAGAGTGTGGTGCGAAGGTCGGGCGGTTGTGCAGCGTTAGTAGCTCAGGTTGTGAGCGACGAAGTGTGTTGAGTTGGTGGTTGGTGGAAAGGATAGGTAGAAGGTGGGAAGGGAGGGGGCAACGAGGTTAATTAATTGACAAAAAACAAAATAAAATAAAATGACTTGTTTAACAGGTTGTAGGTTTTTTGACTTGTTTAAATTCAAGTAAACGACAAGGTTTACTTATTCTGTGATTTGAGTAGGTTGACTTATTATTAGAAGATGGGTCAAAGGTTGGCTTATTTAAAACAATTTTTCCTAATATGTTTCAGTTGCTCTTTTCCTTTCAGTTCCTGCTTTTGTTAGGGTTTCAGTTAGTTGTTCTTCTTTTCAGTTGATGCTTAATATGTTTTAGTTGCTCTTCTTCTCTTTTCAGTTCCTGCTTTTGTTAGGGTTTCAGTTAGTTGTTCTTATTTTCAGTTGATGCTTAATATGTCTCAGTTGCTCTTATTCTCTTTTCAGTTAGTTCTTTTCTTAGGGTTTCAGTTAGTTGTTCTTATTTTCAGTTTATGCTTAATATGTCTCAGTTGCTCTTATTCTCTTTTCAGTTAGTTCTTTTGTTAGGGTTTCAGTTAGTTGTTCTTTTTTCAGTTGATGCTTAATATGTTTCAGTTGCTCTTATTCTCTTTTCAGTTAGGTCTTTTCTTAGGGTTTCAGTTAGTTGTTCTTATTTTCAGTTGATGCTTAATATGTTTCAGTTGCTCTTATTCTCTTTTCAGTTAGTTCTTTTATTAGGGTTTCAGTTAGTTCTTTTATTAGGTTTCAGTTAGTTGTTCTTTTTTTCAGTTGATGCTTAATATGTTTCAGTTGCTCTTATTCTCTTTTCAGTTGGTTCTTTTCTTAGGATTTCAGTTAGTTGTTCTTATTTTCAGTTGATGCTTAATATGTTTCAGTTGCTCTTATTCTCTTTTCAGTTAATTCTTACCTCTGTGTTTTGTGTGTTTGCAGTAGGTGTAGCCAACCTTTCAGAAGTGAAGAATGAAGCTTTTGAAGATGGAAGATGAAGTTGAAGATTGAAGAAGCCACTGTGCAAATTTTGGACTCCTTGTGCAGTGTGTGCACTGTAGTTTTTAGGATTAATTAAGTTAACTAACCATCGTGGGTTTTGTAATGAATGTTGCCCCTTTTTTTTTGAAGATACAGTGGTATGAATGTAATTAATTAAGTTAACTTTGAAATATTTGGAGGCAGTGTTACCTCCTCTTTGGCAGGAAGAAGGAGCCAAAAATTTGGGTCCACGTTTCTCTCTTCTCCAAAATGAAAATTTATTTCCCTCCAAATATTTTGTGGTCCCCAAAACAAACCTTTTAGTTGCTGTTTTTTGTGGTTGTTTAGTTTTCATTAATGTTTCCTTCAGTTGATCGTAAAATTGTTTCAGTTGCTTATAGTTTTCCTTCATTTGGTTTTTGAATCTGAATCTAAGCAAAAATTTATTATATTTGACCTTATTTTGGTTTGTACCATTTTTTGCATTTGCTTTTGTTCTTTTTTCAGTTACAGCTTGACCTTATTGTCTCAGTTAGTTCTAGTTTTAATTCAGTTAGTTTCACTAAGCTTTCAGTTGCTGTATTTTGTTGTTGTTTAGTTTTCATTACTGTTTTTTTCAGTTAACTAATGATTAACTCTTTCAGTTAACTCGATTTGTTCTTCAGTTTCATTCTTCCATTAGAAATAGAAATTTTTTAAGTCCTTCAGTGAAATTAAGATAATGAGAACTGAAATAAATTGACAAGAACAGTCCAAACTATTGCCCATCTTCTATAAACAGTCCAAACTATTGATAATCCATGAACAGGCCAAACTATTACCCCAATCTTCCATAAACAGTTCCTATGACCTGTTGACCTGTTATAAAAGGTTTAATGAACTCGCGTGAGTTGCACATGACCCTTTTTTATTTCTCTTTTTTTTGTTTTATAAACCTATTTAATTAACTTTAAAAAAAAACAAAAAAAGCCCTTCCCCCCACCCCACCCCCCCCACCCCACCCCCCACCCCACCCCACTCCCCGCCAGCTATCCCCACCATTGCTGTAATACTCTCTAATTTGTCCCATTTCCCCCCTTTCTCTCCCTCAAAATCCTCCATTATCAATTCATCCTTCTTCTCTCTTTAAGCTATAATCCGATAATTAATTGATTATGAGATCCATACAATCACAGATTCTCCCACAATAATCACAATTACACCTCTTTCCTCTTTAATTCCATAAAAATGTCAGATCTCTAGCAAATTCATTTCCTAGGGTTTCCGATTTGTTCGTGGTTTCAAAATTAGGTGGTGTTGTGTGGTGTTTTAGGTGGTTTCCATGAACCACTCTCTAGCAAATCCATGAACAGGCAAATTCATTTCCTAGGGTTTCCGATTTGTTCGTGGTTTCCGATTAGTTCGATTGGTGGTGTTGTGTGGTGTTTTAGGTCTGATTAGTGGTGGCTGAGAGTGGTTCGATTGGTTAAGACGGCCGACGAGTTGAGGGGGTGTTGTGCGAGTTTCAGTTCGTTGGGTGGGGGGCTGGTTTGAGGTTGTTCTTGCGGTGGGAAGGTTGGCGATGGTTAGTAGTGGGCTTTGGGCGGTGGCGTCGTTGGCGTCGTTGGCTTCCGGTAGGGGAGGCAGGGTTGAGGATCTGGGTTTGGGTTTGGGCCGGCGTTGACATTGCCGGAGATTGAGGGAGAGGAATGGAGGGTGGAAAATGGGAGATGGGGGACTGAGGTGGGGAATGGTGGTAGCGGTGTGGGTGTGGGAAGGGGTGGGGGCCTGGGGGTGGATGGCAGGATTGAGGTGGGGGACTAAGGTGGGGAAGAATATTTTTTGTTTTTTAAGTTAATTAAAAATGGTATTAAAACCGAAAATAAAAAGAAAAATAAAAATAAGTTTTACCTGTTATAACAGGTCAACAGGTCATAGGGACTGTTTATGGAAGATTGGGTTAATAGTTTGGCATGTTCATGGATTATCAATAGTTTGGACTGTTTATAGAAGATGCGCAATAGTTTGGACTGTTCTTGTCAATTTTTCCTTTAATTAATGTAAATAAATTTGTACGAAAGTAACAGAAGTAACATAAATTGAATGAATCTAAAAGTGAAGTAACTGAAATTTAGATAGAGTTAACTGAAAATCAGTACAAATGTAACAGAACTTTAAAGCTTCATTAAGAATCCAAAGGTACATTTGGTGTTTGTGTTCCATATTCATTGGGATGCCTAGTCTTCATTTTTCTTTTCTCAAAATGTCCTTTTATCCTTTTATTTCCTTTTGGTGGTCTTCCTTTTGTCTTTATTATCTCTGGATTTTCAACAACTTGATTTCTTCTTTCTTCATCTTCAAATTCTTGTTGTTTTTCTTGGTCAGTCTTGAAAACTTCTTTGACAGATTTATATAATTCCTTCATTGAGTTGTCGCATAAGTTCCTTGCCTCCTCAGTTGTCTGGCATATTGATATCAGGTTGTAGAAGTTTTTTGTAATTGCATGTCTCCATGGTGTCCAGAGCTGTGCATGTGGGTTTTGGTCTTTGTCACCTGCAGCTTCATCTTATTAGTAAAGTGTTTCAGTTGGTTAATAAAACTTTTCAGGTATATTAGAAAATATTTCAGTTGCTGAACTTACTAGTATTGTTTTCCCATATTGTTGATTTTGCAAGCGTTGTCCACCTTTTCAAGATATACTTTTCAGGTATCTTGAAAATGCTGAACATGTGCATTACCCTTATAATGTGATAGCATAGCATTCCTGTTTCCGTGAAGCATTGGCATGTGCAAACAAATTCTTTTGTACTTTGATTGTATGCTACATTATCTGAGTTGCTGAAGTCTTCTTCTGATGAGACTTCAAAGAACTTGAGGTCTGAGTTTTGTGCTTCAAATGCTCTCAAAGATGATGCCATTGCCCACTCATATTCTATTTCGAAATCTTTGTACAGCGCTAAGGTGTAAGCTTGTGCAGCATGTTTTAACAGCTTTGATTTTGAGTTGATGTCTTTCGGACGCTCCGTTCTGTTTCTGAAGTTGTCACTGGTTTCATTGCTTCTCCATCTCTTTATTGTTTCCTCAAATATGTGATAGAACTCAAACAAGTTTGTTGATGACTTTGCATTGAACGATATTGCTCTGTTGGGGACTTCACTCCTTTGTGATGACAGTATGCCAGCTGAAAACATATCTCTATTTAGTGTTGTGCACCATTTGTGTCTTTCCTCATATTATTGGTTGAACCATTCTTCTTTTTGGTGTCCATATTTTTCCATCATTTTTGCCCACATTTCTTCAAATAGTGATTCATTTTTGCATCCCATGAGGCAATTTTTGAACATCTCTTTGAATTCTTCATTGCTTTTGAGGGATCCAAAGTGGCTTATAAAGTTTTTCTCAATGTGCCACAGGCATAGTCTATGTCTTGAATTTGGAAAAACCTGTTACATAGAAATTATTAATAGCTGTAGAGTTTGGAAGGTATTTTTAATGTGTATTTGATGTGTGTTTCAGTTGGTAGTGCTGTTGTTTTCAGTTAGTGTCTCTTTTACTTCAGTTTTAGTTTCTGTTTTTTCAGTGCTATATATGTCAGAAGTAACTGAAATAGGGAGTTGTTTTATTTTTACCCTTTCAATTGCATTTCCCATTGCCTTGTCTTGGTCAGTGAATATTGTCTTGGGTTCTTCTTGGCACATTGCTCTCTTGAATGTTTGCAAGAGCCACTCGAAGCTCTCTTCTTTTTCATTTGTGATGAAAGCACATGCAAACATGGTTGCCTTCTAATGACAGTTTATTCCAACAAATGGTGCACATATGAGCCCATACTTGTTTGTTCTATATGTTGTATCAAATATGACTAGATCTCCATAGGCTTTGAAGTCCTCCAACATCATTGAATCTCTCCAAAAGTAGCTCACAATGTTGTTATGTTCCCCAAATTTCAGCCTATAGAAGAATGCTAGGTCTTCTTCAGTTATTGATTGCAGAAGGTCTAAGACGCTCTGCATGTTTTTTCCTTCTACCATCCTAGACCTGTATAGTGTAATGTAGTTGAGGTGGTCTCTTTTTGTGTGGCTGATATCACGTATTTATATAGAGTTTTCTCCCTTATTTACAAGCTAATTTGTGCGTCATTGGAGCTCTTGGGAGCTATTTTGTGCTAACTATCGTATGTAGTTGTGGTTTCGTGTTTTAGTATTGAATTGCAGGTTTTATGGAGTTTTCTCCTTATTCCCGAGCCATTTGGAAGCAACCACGGCTTTACGAGATGTTATGAGGCACGTAGGATGGCTCACGAGCTTTATGGATAGTTTAGGAGGTCCCAAGACCCCTAAACGTGAAGATTAGAGAGCAAAGGAGTCAAAGGAGTTTTCCGTGCACTGATCGGGCAGAAATGGCCCAATCGGGCGAAGTATTTATGATCGGGTATGAAAGTTGCGGACTCGATCGGGCGATGTTTGCCCGATCGAATCGGGCGAGGAAGCATGTCCCCAGACCCGATCGGGTGAATACCGCCCGACCCGATCGGGTGGAGTGCTGCTTGGTCTCATTGCGGTGCTACAGGCGAGGGGAACACGCTGGCTCAAGTTGTAGCCAGACCCGATCGGGTGGCAGCCTCGGGCCCGATCGGGTGGGGCGCTTTTCTCGCCTTATTGCTGCACTGCTGCTGCCAGAGCCCAGAAGTGAAGGTGGGGAATTTGTATGTGGACCCGATCGGGTACTGTGCTCGGGCCCGTTCGGGTCTAGCACCATTTTACGCGGATTTCGCCTTTTGTTTCCGTTTTTTAGTTAACTTGAGGGGGTATTATAAATACCTTTTTCCTCATTTTTATTTGACATCTTTCATTCATCTTTTATTCATCTTTCATTAGGTTTTAGACTAGTTTTATTCTTCATTGTTCTTAGTTTAATTCAAGCACTTTAGATTAATTTAGAGGTGATCAAACCTATTTCGATTTCAATAAAAGTTCCTGCTTTCCGTCAATTGGTACTATTCTCTACTCTTTATCTCTTTAATTACTTTGATTGCTTAGTTTATTTATTTAATCGTTCATGATGCAATTGTTAGGGTTTCCAATTAGTTTTGTCGTTGTTAATTCGATCATGTTTATACCATGATTGCGATTTAGATTTCTATCAATTTCTAGGGCTTGATTAGGGTGATTGTGATGTGGTTTGTTCTTTATTGAGTAATTAACGTTATTGCGCAGTTTCGTTGGTTGCTTGTGGTTAATAGTTGTTTGCACATATCCGTCTTACGACTAGAGGCCTAGGACACGTCAGTAGTTCTGATTACGTTAGTGAATATGCGGCGTATGTTGAACTATGAGCGTTGAGTCTTAACCATAGCTCAACATAGGCTCTAATCTCCCGACTCTTGACTTAGGTTTTGGTAGTAGTTGACCCTATTTGATTGGTATAAGCATGGTGGACCGACCTAATACCCTAGGTTTTTATTCCATAGTTTAATCCTCAATTTATTCCGTCTTCTGTAGTCTATTCATTAGTTTAATTATTTCTTCCCTGATTTCATCTGGAGTAGCTGAATCGGTTGAATATTAATTTAGAAACTCTGTCTCCCTGTGGATTCGATCCTGCTTCCACTGACTACCTAGTTAGAGGTCCGTAGGTTTATTTTTGATTAGGTGACACGACTAAAACCTATCAAATTTTGGCGCCGTTACCGGGGAGACGGCTAGTTCTCTAAGTTTTTATTTAATTATTTGGTCTACTTCTCTGTACCTCATTGGAACTTCATTGTTTCAATCGAGGTACCCTTTACTGCTGCTTTTTGTTTCTTTTGTATGCCCAGGTCCCAAAGAAACGGTTCCCCCATTCCAGCGGACCCTGATCTTGATAGGACAATTAGGCGGATCCGAAAGATAAAGCAGAAAGACAAGCAGTCTGTTCAGCTGAACACCTCTGGAACAGACACCTTGAGTTCAGTCATGTCAAAGTCACTGAAGTCATATGGGGTGCCCAACCCAGATGGTCTCTCCACTGGACCTACTATGCCCACCATCGCCGCTAACAACTTTGAGATTAAGCCTGGACTCATCAGCATGGTCCAGCAAAATCAGTTTGGTGGGCATCCTACTGAAGATCCGGCAAATCATCTGCAACGGTTTCAACAACTTTGTCGAACCGTTAAACATGCCGGGGTCACTCCAGATCAGTTAAAAGTCATGTTGTTCGAGTTTTCTTTGAGAGATAGAGCCCAGAAGTGGTTGAATGATGTGAAGGAAACCGAATGGAGTGAGATTTCTGCTGCATTCCTGAGAGAATATTATCCACCCACAAAGACAGTAGAAATCAGAAATAAACTAGCCACGTTTTCCCAAGAGCCTGATGAAACATTAAGGGAAGCGTGGGCTAGGTTTAGAGATCTACAGAGAGAGTGTCCACACCACAATATGGACAAATGGTTCTTGACGCAGACATTCTACAATGGTCTGCAGCCTCAGACGAAGTGTATTGTTGATTCGTCTGCAGGAGGAGTGTTTTTAGACAAGGCAGTTGATGAGGGTTATGAATTCATATCAAATCTTGCAGCCAATGACCATTCATCATCTAGGAGTTTGACTAAGAAGGTACTTGAAGTTGACGCAATTTCATTGCTTACATCTCAGATGGCGCAACTAACTCAGCAGCTAATGAACTCTTCTAGTCCGACACCTCCACCCATGAGTATCAATTCTATGTCTGCAGTAGCACCCATTACCTCATCTTACTGCGAGGTATGTGGTGTTCAGGGTCACTTTGGGCATGACTGTCAGTTCAGTCAATTTCAGATGGAGCAGCAAACGCCTTTCAACAAAGGCCACAAACCTTCCCCCCTCCACATAACTACCAAAATCCACAAAACTATCAACCTCCACCTCCACAAAACTATCTTAAACCCTCCTACCATCAAACCCCACAACATTTCCAAAGACCACCACGACAAAACTTCCATCACCACAATAATTTCCAAACTCCACAAAATTTTTCAGTCCCACCTCCACAAAACCATAACCCACAAGAGCCTAGCAATTCTGAACTGATGAAACTGATATTGTCTATGCAAAAGGCAAATGAGGAAACACGGAGGGCCCAAGAGGAAACAAGGAGGGCCCAAGAGAAGCACATCCAACTTCTCGAGGCTCAAGTTGCTCAGTTGGCAGAATCTAATGCACAGAGGCAGCAGGGACAATTGCCAGGGCAACCAGTTCAGAGAGAACATGTGAATGCCATCACTCTTCGTAGTGGCATTGCATATGATGCCCCTCCAGTGCCCATTGATGAAGTTACCCCGACTGCAGGGAAGAAGAGGGTGGTAGAGGAAGGAAAAAGGAAGAATTCGATGTCTGAAGTCGATTTGTCTGCAGCAGCTGAACAAACAGGGAAGAAAAAGGAGAAGGTTTCTGAAACGCCTTTTACACCAAGGCTACCTTTTCCTCACAGGATGCAACAATCTAAGGTCGATCAGCAATTTGGTAAGTTCTTGGCTATGGTCAAGACCCTTGAGGTAACGATTCCATTTACAGATTTAATTACCCAAGTGCCTGTTTATGCCAAATTTCTGAAAGACATGATCACTAAGAAAAGAGACTTTGGTGTGGTAGAACGTGTCGCTCTTACTGAAGAGTGTAGTGCTTTTATTCAAAATAAAACCCCACCAAAGTTAAAAGATCCTGGTAGTTTTTCTATACCCTGCCATCTTGGACCTATTTTTATTGATAAGGCTTTGTGTGATTTAGGTGCTTCTGTTTCTTTTATGCCATTGTCTGTTTATAAGAAACTGAACATGGGAGCCCTTAAATGCACACAAATCACTTTACAGATGGCGGATCGTTCTATAAAATACCCTCTAGGTGTTTTAGAGGACGTTCCTGTTAGGGTCGGGAAATTCTATATCCCTGTTGATTTTGTGGTGTTAGATATGGATGAGGATGCCCAGATTCCTATTATCTTGGGTAGGCCGTCTTTGTGTACTGCTGGTGCTGTCATTGATGTCAAGTCTGGGTCTTTAACTCTTAGTGTTGGTGATGACAAAGTGATGTTTAAACTAACCAATGCTGTTAAGGCTCCTATGCTTGAACAATCTTTTTGCAGGGATAAGGTTTTAGATGAAGTAGGGGTGGAGAAGGTTCCAATTCCACCTAAGGTTGCCTCACCGTCTGGAGGCATTGTCAAGAACATTTGGAGGAGAAAGATTTTTGATGAGGGTGGCACTCACTGCCACGCCCCTCCTATTTGAGAGAGGGTGGATCATGGTCGTGCGGGACCTTTATAAACCAGCGCTGTGCGAGAGGCAACTCGTATTTCTTTTCTTTCCCTTTTCTTTTCTTTTTATTTTCCTTCTTTTTGTGAGCGAGAGTGAGGGTACTAACATTGTTTTTCCTCTTAGCATAGTCCTTATCACCTTTTGGCATTGAGGACACCGCCAAGTTCAGCTTGGGGGAGGAGTTCTGTTTGTATTCCCTATCTCTTTTACTGCTTTCTAGGATAGATTTACTGCTTTCAAAAATACTGAAAAAATCAAAAAATATGGTTCCCATGACTGGTTTAGTTGCCTCCCTGTGCCCCTTTTTGTGCTCTATTTGAAATTGATTTGACTTCGTTTTCTGGATAGCTGGCATTTGTGATCTTGAGGCTTTGATTTGATGTTTGATTGCTATGATTTTGAGCATTTTTGGATTATATTAGACCACTTTGTGCTGCATACCTGAATTGGTTAGACTGTGAGGCCTCTTTGTAGCCTATTGGATTCATATTATTATCCAGTCTATTCTTGTGTGTTAGTTCCTCTTTAGTGGATTAATCTTGACTTTGACTTCGTACTTGTCTGATTTTAGATGACTTGTAGCATGTGCTATGATAGAGGCGTTCTTTTGTCTTATTCTTGAGCTTCAGAGTGAATTTTTGATATATTTTTATCCTCCTTAGCCCCGCTGAGCCTAATGACTTGTTTCGTTTTACTTAAACCCCTATTACGAGCCAAAAGCCTTCACTTGATATTATTCCAAGCCTAGCTTGGGGGAGCTTTTGTATGGGTTGAATTTGAGATTGGTTTGTTGGTTTAGTTTGGTTTTTGAGGAGTTTAAAAGTGTGTTTGCTGTGGTTTGAGAGTGAGAAAGAGAAAAGAAAAAGCAAGTTTAGAGTTGCGTGAATGAAGTTCAGAAAAATGAAACAAAAATGAAATGAAAATTCAAAAGAATTCTAGTTCTTTCATTCACGTACGCTCATAAAGGAATATTCGCTCCATTGCTAGAAAATTGGGTTTGTTATGCGCTTTTCATTGATTTATGAGAGTTGGGTTATTTTACATGGTTTTATGGTGGTTGTTGGGAGTTGTGAAGGCCATCTTAGGCCTCGTTTGAATGGTTTATGCTCCCCCCTTTCTTGGTTTTTCCACCACATTACCCAAAAGTATCCCCTACCTCTCACCTAAACCCCATTACAACCCTATAAAGTCCTCTTGAGCTCGTGTCTGCAATGTTCATTTGATTGATTTCGAGTTAGTTTGTCAAAGTTAAAGAGTATTTCTGCTAATTGAGTCGACTTGACTAGGATGAGCGTCATTGAACCTTCTTAAACACATGAGAGTGTGAGTGGGAAGGGTACTTATGGTCGGGTTGGTGAGTGTTCGGGCACATTATTTGCCTGCCACAAAATTGAGAGGAGTGACACCCTTGTGAGTGCCTTTTCAGGACTTGTATGCTTTGTGGATGCTTGGGTTTGATAAATTGCTTGAATGATTGGTGGTTGGATGGATTTGATGAGCCAAACTTGAATTATGCCTGCTTGAACGATTCTTAGTCTTGAAAATGTTTTGAGCTTTGATTTGTTTTTATCTTTGGGGTGAGGTAATCTATTCCATGTTCATGTGCTATTTGCTTGAGGACAAGCAAAGGTTTAGCTTGGGGGAGTTTGATATCACGTATTTATATAGAGTTTTCTCCCTTATTTACAAGCTAATTTGTGCGTCATTGGAGCTCTTGGGAGCTATTTTGTGCTAACTATCGTATGTAGTTGTGGTTTCGTGTTTTAGTATTGAATTGCAGGTTTTATGGAGTTTTCTCCTTATTCCCGAGCCATTTGGAAGCAACCACGGCTTTACGAGATGTTATGAGGCACGTAGGATGGCTCACGAGCTTTATGGATAGTTTAGGAGGTCCCAAGACCCCTAAACGTGAAGATTAGAGAGCAAAGGACTCAAAGGAGTTTTCCGTGCACTGATCGGGCAGAAATGGCCCGATCGGGCGAAGTATTTATGATCGGGTATGAAAGTTGCGGACCCGATCGGGCGATGTTTGCCCGATCGAATCGGGCGAGGAAGCATGTCCCCAGACCCGATCGGGTGACTACCGCCCGACCCGATCGGGTGGAGTGCTGCTTGGTCTCGTTGCGGTGCTACAGGCGAGGGGAACACGCTGGCTCAAGTTGTAGCCAGACCCGATCGGGTGGCAGCCTCGGGCCCGATCGGGTGGGCCGCTTTTCTCGCCTTATTGCTGCACTGCTGCTGCCAGAGCCCAGAAGTGAAGGTGGGTAATTTGTATGTGGACCCGATCGGGTACTGTGCTCGGGCCCGATCGGGTCTAGCACCATTTTACGCGGATTTCGCCTTTTGTTTCCGTTTTTTAGTTAACTTGAGGGGATATTATAAATACCTTTTTCCTCATTTTTATTTGACATCTTTCATTCATCTTTTATTCATCTTTCATTAGGTTTTAGACTAGTTTTATTCTTCATTGTTCTTAGTTTAATTCAAACACTTTAGATTAATTTAGAGGTGATCAAACCTATTTCGATTTCAATAAAAGTTCCTGCTTTCCGTCAATTGGTACTCTTCTCTACTCTTTATCTCTTTAATTACTTTGATTGCTTAGTTTATTTATTTAATCGTTCATGATGCAATTGTTAGGGTTTCCAATTAGTTTTGTCGTTGTTAATTCGATCATGTCTGAGTAGTCTCTTTCTAGGGTGTTAGATAGGAAAGCCATGTTTATACCATGATTGCGATTTAGATTTCTATCAATTTCTAGGGCTTGATTAGGGTGATTGTGATGTGGTTTGTTCTTTATTGAGTAATTAACGTTATTGCGCAGTTTCGTTGGTTGCTTGTGGTTAATAGTTGTTTGCACATATCCGTCTTACGACTAGAGGCCTAGGACACGTCAGTAGTTCTGGTTACGTTAGTGAATATGCGGCGTATGTTGAACTATGAGCGTTGAGTCTTAACCATAGCTCAACATAGGCTCTAATCTCCCGACTCTTGACTTAGGTTTTGGTAGTAGTTGACCCTATTTGATTGGTATAAGCATGGTGGACCGACCTAATACCCTAGGTTTTTATTCCATAGTTTAATCCTCAATTTATTCCGTCTTCTGTAGTCTATTCATTAGTTTAATTATTTCTTCCCTGATTTCATCTAGAGTAGCTGAATCGGTTGAATATTAATTTAGAAACTCTGTCTCCCTGTGGATTCGATCCTGCTTCCACTGACTACCTAGTTAGAGGTCCGTAGGTTTATTTTTGATTAGGTGACACGACTAAAACCTATCAGTGGCCTACAACCTCCTCTAAACCAGCCTCGTTGCATAAGAAATTGTATGCATGCATTGGTTTTATTCCCCGAGTCAACCATTGTTTCGATGAGCTGAGCTGTGTCTTCGGTTATCTTCCTTTCTGATTTCAAATGATGACGTTCCTTCTCTATTACAAGCTCATGGTTGTGTTGGAGCTCATGTGCTACAATGACAAAGTCTCCCCCGGGTTTTTCTTGTGTAAATCTGACCATGGCTATGCACGCTGTTCTCGTCTCATTAACTGACCTTGTCTTTCTTTTCTTATTTGGTTGTTCAAATTCTGGTATTTGAACATGCTGTTGGTCTGCATTTGTTTCTTTTGTTTGCTGTTTCTTTTTTGATGCTTTTGATGCTCCTTCTTTGGAGCAAACCAAATAGAACTCACAAATAGAATTGTCATTCCTCCTTCGTCTAAGAGTTTGTTTCCTGATGCTGAATCCTAGTGCCCTTGAATTAGCTTGGTACAAATTGTATCCATCATCAACATTGGAAACACTTCTTCCTATAAGGCTCTCTTTGATATGCTCATCATCTATGTATTTCAAATAGCATTCTTCTGCTGTACAGTTGGAAATAAAACTGCTTTAGTTAATATATTATGTGAATTATAGTTATATTACAAGTAAATACGCTTACCCTTGTTCCCAGCCCATGGCGTATACCACCATAGCAATAGCATAAGAAAAATCCGAAGATTTTTAGGGAAAGAGCCTCACTCCTAGCCTCTAGACTGCTGAAAGCAAGGCTTGAGAGCAGGTGCGGTCGAATAATCCAATCCTTCCTTTTCCTAAAATAAATATAATACTAAATGAAAGTATCATGATAGTAAATGAAATATTAAAGACACTAACTGAAAAGTAGCCAGTGAACTGAGTATCCTCATGAAATGAAAGAATTGTACAACTAACTGAAATATTAAAAAGACTAACTGAAAAAAAACAATTTGCAGCTCTGCTTCTCTTATCTAGAACTTAGTTTAGATCAGTAAATGAAATTATATTATGAGTAACTGAAATAATCATGATACTAAATGAAATATTAAAAACACAAACTGAAAAGTAGCTAGTGCAACTGTAGTTATTTTAGTTACACCAACTGTTGTTTCAGTTAGTACTTGTTTTTTTTTCATTTCCTTGTATTCTCTTTTCAGTTAGACCAACTGTTGTTTCAGTTAGTTTCTTTTCACCTATCATTTGTGTTTCAGTTAGTACTTAATTCATTTCAGTTAGTACTTGATTTTTTTCATTTCCTTTTATTCTCTTTTTAGTTAAAGGTTGACTTAATTTCATTTACTATTGTTTCATTTTAATTACTGTTTTTATTCAGTTAGTGTCACTTAGCTTTCAGTTGTTTATATGTTGTTTTTCAGTTTCTCGTTGACTTTGTTTCATTTAGTTCCATTTGTAATTCAATTACTATTGTTTCAGTTAGTTTCAATTTTAATTCAGTTAGTTTGACTAACCTTTCAGTTGTTATTTTTAAGTTGTTTTTCACTTTGATTACTGTGTTCTTTTCATTTGAGCGTAAATTTGTTTCAGTTACTTGTAGTTTTCCTTCATTTGGTTTTTCTTATTTCGGATGAAAGTAGTTTTTATTCTGAATTTCTCTCAAATGTGTTACAATATATGCTGATGCTTACAGTATTGAAACGTAATCGATATTTCAATACAAGTTCTGCTGTAAGTTGAACTTATTGTGAGTAGTTGTATAGTACCTTTTTGTTCTTCATTTGTTGTGTTATCTAAATGCGGATCCAAGTTATTTTCGTTCTCTTTAGATCTTGTATCTGCAATTAACAGCTCACGGCATAAATTCTGTGAATTTGAATCCTCGAGTGCAGAGACCTCCATTTTTGTTGAATATTGAGGTTTAATGATTCAGTAGTACAATATATATATGTGATTCAGAATGAATTCACAGCGATTGACATGAATCTGCTTTTGATTTTGGTTTCAGAAAATGAATTTGTAGATTATCGATGGATTGGACTAATTTGTTTCGCAGGATCGATTGTTTTTGCTCGCTTGCTGTTTGAGCATTGATGTGATTGAATTTAAGGTTTGTTTTTGTTTTCCGTTATTTAACATATGTCACGTGCTTCGCACGTGACCCGTCCGACGGTACTATTGTGTCAGACGCGTCTGACACAATAGCTTCTCATAAAATAATCTATATTAATATTGATAATTGCTAATATGATTAATTATTTGTATATAAATCAATTTTTTATAGCATAACATAATATATTACACAATTTAGAAGAGTAATGAAATGATATAATTAAGAAAAGGAAATTTTAAACAAAACCACCTTAAGTTTCCCAATATTTGTAAACTCCCACCTTTATGTTTGTTTTTTATAAATTACCACTTTAAGTTTATCAAACCTTTATAAACTCCCACATTTCGACAAAACTTGCCTAACTCTGTTAATATGTCGGTCCCACATCAGTTAACTCCTCTGTTTTTAAATAAACTACTCAAATCCTTAATTCAAATCAAAACTGCATTGTTGTTGAATAAACTCAACTGCAGTCCATAGTAAATTATAACTTCAATCATCATTCCTCAAAAAATGCAGCAAAATTTGGCATCATCACAGTCATCTCCAACTCCGATAGACAATTCCACCACCTTATACTTCATATCAGCCTCCATATTCTTCTCCTTTCTCTTTCTACTCTCCCTCTCTACCGCCACCAAAACCACCGCATCCACAACCACCCCTGACCCACGCCTTTTTTCCAACACAAAATATGTTATAAACAACCCAGATTCAACACCACTTCCCACTGTACCCTCCATTGCTTACTTCATCAATCGTTCTTCTTCTGACCCGGATACATTGTGTTTGTCTCTCAAAATATGTTATATTCCTTGCAAGGCAAAGATTTCAATTTCAGAAAAACCATAAATTGTAAACCCTAAATCCTAAAATTGTAAATTGAAATACCCTATATACTGAATTTAACGGAGTTAAAGAGGAGAATGAGAATTACCTGAATTTCCAGAAAAAAACGAACCTTTCAAAGTTTTGGAGAATGAAAATGGTGGCAGAGATGGAAATAATGAGGGGGAGATGAGTTTGGAGGGAAATATCATATATAGGAAGGGAGAAATGAAGAGTTTGGAGGGGAAAACAAAGTATCTAACTGATGTGGGGCCCACGTGTTAACGGAGTTAGGCAAGTTCTGTCAAAAGGTGGGAGTTTATAAATGTTTCATAAACTTAAGGTGGTAATTTATAAAAAAAAGCATAATGGTGGGAGTTTACAAATAATGGAAAACTTAAGGTGATTTGTGCAAATTTTCCTTAAGGATACTTATATCACTTTTTGAGGGGTATAAACGAGCTCAGCTAGCCGCCCACTACCATGTTCATGTTCAAGCCCGTTTAGTTTTGACGAGCTCGAGCTTTCCGAGCTTAGAAATTTGTTGAAGCTCGGTCTGTTTTAACTACCATGTTTGGGTTTGGTTCATTTATTAATCGAGACAAGCTCAACGAGCTTTTGTTCATGAATGAGGTTTGTAAGCGAGTTTTTGTTCATGAACATCTAAATGAGCCTTTTGTATAAAGTTCTAAATGAGTCGTTGTTCATACACATTTAAACAAGCTTATGTTCATTAAAGTCTAAACGAGCTTTTGTTCATCAACGTATGAACGAGCTTTCTTTTCTAATTGCTAAAAATTAGAATAAAAGTAAACGAGCCCTTATATGAAAGTAGCTGAGCTTTTTCTTGAAAACTTGGTGATTTTGGTCACATAAATAAACGAGTTTTTTAGCGAACATAAACAATTTTTTTTAATGAATTTATATAAACGAGATGTTCATGAGTACAAATAAATGTGTATTACTATGTGCGTGTTCAAACGAGCTTTAAAATTTGTTCAAACTCGATTCACTTATTTAATAACCGAACAAAAACAAGTTTTAATCGAGCGCCCGAGCTCTTCACTAAAAGTTTCAGCTTATTTACACCCCTACTTCATTTTCTTCAAAATTTTATTAACCTAAAAAGGATTTACTATTTGGAAGATGAGCTAAATATGTGATAGTTGGTCATGGGTTCAAATTTCAAACCCCTTACATGTACTTTTGAAGCTTTAGTAAGATAATTGACATGTCAATGGCGTCATCGCGGCGCATAACATGGGGCGACAATCGTAGTACAACGCGTGCTCATGTGTTTTAATATATACTTTTGAGACTTATTTTCAATCCAGCTCTGGTCACAATACTTTTACAGTTTACTCTCATATTTTGATTATCGCTTTCAGTTCTTTCAGTTCAATTGTTTTCAACCGAAGAGAACATGCCTCAACTCCTTTCTAATATTTTTTATAAAAAACATTAGGGCCTTTTTTCCCTATCTTATTTTCAGTTCAGTTTAATTTGGTTCAGTTCACTTAAACTCTGCTCAATTCCTTTACGTTCCATTTTAATGTTTAGTTTAGTTATTTTTCAATTAAGTTCAACTCAGTTATTTTCAATTCAATTTACATGTGTTAAGCCAAAGAGAACCTGCACTAACTCCTTTTTAATATTTTCTTAAAAAAATCTTAAGGTCTTTTCCCCTATTTTCACTTAGTTGTTCCGTCAGCTCTGCATAATACTTTTACTATCACATTTCAATGTTCATTTCAGTTTTGTTCGGTTCAGTTCAGTTATTTGCAATTCAGTGAAATTATTTTCATTTCAGTTCAATTTAGTTGTTTTCAGCCAATATAACATACCTTTATTAGGTGACTCGATTCCCGAAGTCTTTGTAACGCCCCGAAAATGGGGGTCCTTAATGAAACACCATTAGCCTTAATTAACTCATAATTGAATAACAATCAGCGGAAGCGAATCCTTAAATCAGTGGGTTATGGCCCACTAATAATACAATATCCTTAAATTAGCTCACAATGTCTCTATAATAACAATGACCTTATAAATGCTCCTAACAGCTAGAGATGGCAATATCCAATGGATGAACCATCACCCGCTCCACCCGAAAAAATAAAAGGGTGAAAAACCGAATTAAATGGATGATGGACGGGTGACGGGTGAATGCGTAACGGGTGATGGATGGACTAGGGTGAGAAAGTTTCATCCATCACCCGATCCATCACCCGTTTATCACCCGCTTATCACCCCCTCCGTCACCCATTTCTTACATTTTCTTAAATATTTATCATTTTATCTACATTAGTATAATAATTTTCTCTTTTGATTACTATCGAAATGTTTCCATAAACTTAACTAATCTTAATTTGACATGAAGTTAATATATAAATTGTGATTTTACAAGTTTGATTTAACTTTTCTCATTCAATTATCTTAAATGGATGATCACCCTGTCCACCCGGTTCACCCGCGGGTGGTGGATGGATGGATGCGGGTGATAGTCTAACCGGGTGACGGATGGATGGATGAGAGTTGGTCTAACAGGGTGATGGATGCGGGTGATGGCTCACCCGACCCAAATCCCACCCGTTGCCATCCCTACTAACAGCCTCAGTTAACACTTCGTGAAATCCACCTCAACGACTTCCTTTCTATGGGTCGATCCTGAGCCCTTTTCTTAACCTGAGCTTCGTTTAGAAGAAAAATAGAGAAACAAGAAAAGCGAGAAAAACATTCCAAAATGAGTGGAAAACTCGTAACTTTACTCCAGCCCGTAAAAACAGTTTTAGTTTGAAAACGTTTTTCACACACAGGCACATATCACATCATTCTGGTAATTGTTCGGAAATACTTTATCAAAGATCATTAGTTTTACTTTGAACAATCTCCTGGCAAGGACCATTCACAGAGCTCAGATCGTTGGCAAGTACGGGCTTTGGACGGGACAAAACATAACATAGCTTTCATCATCTTTCATTAACATTCGACCATCTCGGTCCATTCATAAAGCAGAAACATTTCCTCCACCCGTAACTTGCCCATTCACCAGTTCAGTTCATAACTCCAAGCCAGGGAGACCATTCTCTTTCCACTTTTCATTACAGTATCTTAATTATATAACTTTCAGATAACTTACATTTCCGAACAACACCCATCATTCAGATAATCATATAATAAGATGTATTTAACATAAATATAACTTACCCATTGGTCATATCATGCTGGCACTTCACACAGTTCATCATACTTCACATAAATTCATGTAATGTCACATTTTCATATAGACACTTACAAGCAGTCATATATATATTCCGTATATAGCAGGATTTAACACATACAGACATTCACGTTGAAACACCATAGGTTTCCATCTTCAACATTTCATTTACAGGTTCTTTTATTTTTGTATAAAGTAAATTCATTTGGAAACATATAACCGGTGCAAAATGAATTCATCCAGGAATAATATGTGGTAACATCTTCCTTATCAGGATTATTAACAGGTATCATTCGTTTTGGTAACTTGGCAAGTATAACAGGATTAGCCACGGAGAACAATGGTTCTCCTACAGGAGGTGGCTTAACATGATACAGGTGCCACGGAGGACAATAGTCCTCCTACAGGAGGTGGCATAACAGGATACAGGTGCCACGGAGAACAATAGTCCTCCTACAGGAGGTGGCATAACAGGATGCGGATGTCACGGAGAACTATTATCCCCTACAGGAGGTGACAAATCCGCCCGGATGGAACGTGCACGACCAACAGGACAGGATACTGCCAAGAACCATCTTCCACTTTCATTTATCATGTTTCGTATCTTTTAATGTTTTAAAGGAAGCCATACTCATATTTATACTTTCACATAATCACCTATTCGTGAACTTATTATTAAAACATTAATCATTATTCATTAATATAAACATATATAATTGTATAAGCAAGTAACATGAACCAAAACTCGTAACAATCATACTTTACTTAAACAGGAATTCATTCAGATACTAATTGAATAAAAAAACATAGAACATTGTAACATTTCAAAAGACTTCAATAAATATCAATAGAGCAATTCAACCTTTAGGTAGTATTAATTCCATGATTCTCACAAGAGCAATTATAAAAGTTACTACGATACTCATATAATTCATTTAATGGCATAATCTTATAGAACATTTGTATACATACATAATAACAGTAATTTATATACATATTTGATTAACACTTAAACAATTCATTAATATCATACATTGGACATATAAAAACTAGTTAACTTGCATTTATCATATATTTTCGTTGGATATCATAAACACGAAACCATAACAATAAAATTTCCATACTTTACCTAAATATGAATTAATCACAAGATATAATCTAGTTCATGCAATTCATCATATAATAATCTATTATTCATAAAACATCACACTTTACTTTTTAAACATTAATTTAAACATGGAACGACATATAGATAAGCCATTAATTCCATAACTTGTAATATGGAATGAATCAATTAACTTTAACGATATAATGTCATAAACGTATTGGTAACAATTTCATAATCCATATAAGTGTATTCATATATCACATTTTATAAAATCACATTTTCACGTACGGGCATGTAGTCTAATGCTGGACATAAAAATTACCGTTACTTTCATAACAATTAATTTCATTTAATAATCATGGTCCATAAAACAAATATACTTTAAATATTAAATCACATAAATTCCATAATTCAGAATACAGAGGTTCATATAATCACATTATTCATTATAAATTCACATTTTCACATACAGGCATGTAGTCTAATGCTGGACATAAAAGTTACCTTAACCGTTCAATCCATAATATCGTCCATAACTCCGAAAGCGTCATCCTTAGACCTTTCGAATTCCCACATTCCGTTTATCGCTCCATGAACATCAATAAAATGATAATCAGAAAACTCAACTTATCACTAATCACGATGTTTCCTTAATGACCCATTTATCGGAAATCTTAATTAAAACTTTATTCTTAATAATCATTTAACTTATAACTCAATCTTAAAATCCCATTTTCAAAATCTGAAAACGCTTCTTAAAACACTTCATAATTAAACGAAAATAATTATATGATTTATAAATATTAGGAAAAATTGTGAATAACCACTTGCACGATACACGTATTTCAAAATAACCACCCCATTTTTGTTTGTGTTTAAATAACCACCTCTCATTTCCTTAACTTTTTCAAATACCCACCTGTTAACGGAATTTTCTAACGCCGTTAAGTGTGATGCCCAAATTCCTACTAAATTATCCTAACTCCCTCCAAATTTTCACTAATTATCTTACTAATCTATAATTTGACTGGTCAAATCATGATTAACATTTTAAAAATCTTTTTTATTCAATTTTACAATTTTTTAAACAATATATTTTTGATATATGACACGGTAATGGACACAAATTTCGAGACAATATTTAATCGCGTTTTTAATACTCAAGACGACGTTTTTTCGAAAAACGGAGACCACCGTATGCCCTTTATGGGCCCGAATTTTGAGATTCCCTACGAAACGAGTACCTACAAGCCGGCTTTTCGGGCACGTACTTGGAGACACCTTTTTCGGACGGAATACAAAGTTTTTTCGAAAAACGTACACCGGCTTGTAGGTACGGCGGTGTCCGTTTTTCGAAAAAACGTGTTCCATCCAAAAAAATTGTCTCGAGTACGTGCCCGAAAACCCGGCTTGTAGGTACTCGTTTCGTAGGAAATCTCAAAATTCGTGCCCATAAAGGGCGTACGGTGGTGTTCGTTTTTCGAAAAAACGTCGTCCTGAGTATTAAAAACGCGATTAAATATTGTCTCGAAATTTGTGTTCATTACCGTGTCATATATCAAAAATATATAGTTTTAAAAATTGTATAATTGAATAAAAAAATATTTTTAAAATGTTAATTATGATTCGGTGTCCGTTTTTCAGAAAAACTCTGTATTCCGTCCTAAAAAAGCGTCTCGAAGTACGTGCCCGAAAAGCCGGCTTGTAGGTACTCGTTTCGTAGGGAATCTCAAAATTCGGGCCCATAAAGGGCATACGGTGGTCTCCGTTTTTCGAAAAAACGTCGTCTTGAGTATTAAAAACGCGATTAAATATTGTCTCGAAATTTGTGTCCATTACCGTGTCATATATCAAAAATATATAGTTTAAAAAATTATAAAATTGAATTAAAATTTTTTTTAAAATTGTTAATCATGATTTGACCAGTCAAATTATAAATTAGTAAGGTAATTAGTGAAATTTTGGAGGGAGTTAAAATAGTTAAGCCCTAAAACTAACGGTGTTAAGATTTTCCGTTAAGAGGTGGGTATTTCAAAACGTGAACATAAGTAGAGGTGGTTATTTAAATGCAAAATAATTTGGGGTGGTTATTTTAAAATTGGTGTATCTGACAGGTGGTTATTCACAATTTATCCTAAATATTATTTCATAAAACTCTTAAAACTTATAAATATTAGTTAGAATGTTATTTCCATAAACTTAAGATATTAACTATAGATTTCTATATTTTTCCAAAATGCATTCTTATAATTTCAAAAAAAAATATTTTCAAAAAAATATATTTTCTAAAATACTTATATTACTTTATTTGGGCTTTTTAATAAACAAGAGAGTGAAATGGACAAATGAATTTTTATACTTTTAAAGTCAAAGGTTGACTTGGGCTTTTTATAGTTTCAACATTACTGGTTCTTTTTAAGAACCAGTAACTTGGTTCTTTAGAACCAATAACGAAGAGCAGGAGGAGGAGCAGAGGCGGGGGCTGGGTGGTCGGTGTTGGCGGCGAGGGGTTTCTGGGTGGCCGGAATTCTGCCGTCGAGGAGGGGAGGGCGGAGCTAGGCCCCGGTAGTGCTGCGGTACGGCAGTAGCGAAGGGGAAAAACAGAGGAGCAACGAGGAGGAAGGAGGAGAAGGAGGGGCTGTGGACTGTGGTGGTGCCGTGGGCTGCATGAAGAGGGAGAACGCGAACAGGGGCTGAATGGTGGCTGGGTTGCGGGCTGACTGCGTTGGGGAGACAAACACAGCAAACAGGGGAGGAGGAGTGGCGTTAATGGTGGTGGCTTGCGAAAAGAGTTGGCTGGGTTGCGTTTCTGTGGTGGCGCTTGGTGGTTTTGGGCAGCCCTTTTTGGCGAGCAAGGAGGACAGAAGAATATAGAGCAGAGAAAGAAGAGGAAGAGAGGATGTAAGGTGCGGTTGAATTGGGGCTTAAGGAGGGCTATTAATAGCCATGGTGAGGAAGAGGAATTCAATGAAGAGGGGGTTGGAAGGTAGGAGTTGGAGATATTCTGAAGATTTGTTCAGAGGAGTAATGAAGAAGGTGGAAGAAGGAGTGGTTTTGGAAGGAAGTCAAAAACCGTACAAAAATATGGTTTTCGGTAAAGGAGGGTGATGGAAGATGAAGTATGATGATGATCATCATCATCATATCATATTTCTTTTTTTTTTTCTCTTTTTGTTTTTCTTTTGTTTTTGGTTAAATAAGTGGGTTTGGTTGGGTTGGCTACTATTTGTTTAGAATATGGACTAAGATGAGATGGATTGGGCTTAATATGAATATGTGGATAAGAATGCCCATCAAAAATCAATAATTCAATTATTTAGGTAAAATGAAAGCTAATTATCAAACCAAAATATATTTTAATTAAATCGTTAAAATAAAATTGTTTATAAAACTAAATCTGACCATTTTCAATTAACATAATTACTAAGTAAAACTAAATTGTCGGTAAATAATCATGACTGAAAAAAAATATTAACCTTAATAAATAATAAAATAAGTTTGAAAATTCGGGATATTACAGTCTTGCTTTGAGGGGAAATAACATATGACTATATGAGCATTTGTTAAATATATTACGAGACCATTTTCAACCTATTAGCTTATCTTAACTTATTTTTTTATAATGACTCAAAATAAGTTGAAACTAATGAGATCTACAAGTCTATACATAAAAATTGAGTTACATATCTGCTCTAATTATTCTAACAATTTTAAACTAGAGGATAAAGTGTCTTTTTCCGTGGATATGAAAATAAGATAAATAGCAATATTTTTCGTTAACATTATGTTTTCATATTCAATTATGTAAAATATATATATATACATATAGTCTCACTATTGTACAAGAGTTTGCATACTATTCTTTACATGTTCAAGTCAAGTTACATACTTTTAATTTTTGCAGTGGTATACTATATTTTAATATTCATCTTCTCATTCTAACAGGTTAAGGCTTCATACTCTATCTTATTCAATAATTGTTGTATCATATTATATCATATTCCACCATATTTTCTGATAATCAAACATCAACTTGTGTACACCCTATTTTATGGGTAAATTATTATTGCATGCAGCAAAAATATTTTAAATATTATAGTTACTCGTTATGATGGCTTATAACTAGTCTAGTACTAAATTACTAATAGAGGCATTAAAAAATTATTAATCATGTTGGGTTAGATGCTAATTGTTCACTACTTATTATACTCTTTATTAATGATATATTCAATGTGTAGACAATTTTTTCCCATGATGATGTACTGATGTATAAACGAAAAAAATGGTTTGATCCGTCATCCATGGTTCACATTAATTACACAAACAACAAGGAGACCAATATATTTATGGGTAATGATATATACACTTATAAGGTTTGCATATAAGTATTAAATATATTGACTAAAATGGTATTAGATTAGAATTTATGCTACAATCATACTTGAATTGGTGTTAGTAATGTTTGAAATTACTTAAATTTCCTTGGTTAGATCCTTATATACTGCCCTAAGGCTCCTAAGGGTTGTTGTTCTTTTATTTATTAACTAAAAAGTCAACAGGTTCCTTCAAATTGTATTGTGATGACCAATCACCAACAAGCAAGTCGTTGTAGTATAGTGGTAAGTATTCCCGCCTGTCACGCGGGTGACCCGGGTTCGATCCCCGGCAACGGCGCTTTTTTCTTTTTTTTTTTTTTACAATTTTTGGTTGCTTCTTCGTTTTGCTCGTCTGCGACGATCAGGGTTCACAATGTTCTCTATCTTCAGATCATCCTCATTGGTTCATGCCTTTGATCAGGTATTAAAGTGATGATTGAACTTACTTTGAATTCTTAAGCTCCATTATCAATGCTTTAGCAACTAAACGTACATAATTTAATTTAATTAGTTGTATTTAATCGTTTCTTGTTAATTCCATGTCTAACTGTTGACTACTACCGGAAAGTTTTGATTTTAGTCTTTCTAATTCTCTATGATGCTACTAATGTCTGAATTCCGATATAATCATGTGTATAAGCAATATAATCAATTTGATGATATCTAACACTAGATAGATGGATGGGAGTGGAGGAAGAGGATTTTCATGGACGACACTAGATATATCGAGTGGTTCATATAGCCGACCCCATCAAGACTTTAAAATGTTATATCTTGGGCGTTGATAGGTCTATCCAGTAGATCCACTAATCTCCAATCTATTAGTAGTTGGTCGTCCACCCATTTAGTAAACGAAGTTTTATCCATATAATTTAGTGTTGTATAGATGTTGTCCAAATCTTATTTGGACTTGTGGATTATTAGTACATTAATTTTGAATGTTCGTGCTCAGTGCTCGCTTCATTCTCTTGGCAGCGTAAGATCACAGCTTGTTAGGTTTGGCTGGGTAGAGAAGTGCAACTGTTTGACAGTTGGTTGTCTAAGTTAAGAGGAAATGATGAAACTATTTGATGTGCATTGTCACCTCCAAGACCCGAGAATTTTTAGCCTCGCCCCATGATTATTCCCTTCATCGCTTGATTCTGGCATTGCCCATTGCGCGGTCAATGGGATTTCGGAGAAAGACTGGCATTTGGTGAAGCAGATGAACATCTCTTATCCTTCTGTTGTTCCTTGTTTTGGTGTCTATCCTTGGTTTGTTCTTGAGAGAACGACAGGCTGGTATACTGTTTTGAGACAGTATTTTGAGTCTACACCCTCTGCAGCTGTTGGGAAGATTGGTCTTGACAAAGGATAATGGGGAAAATCGATTGGTTTTGATGTTTAGGTTGAAATTTGCAAGAAGCAATTAGAACTAGCCAAAGATCTGAAAAGGCCGGCTTCTGTCCATTGTGTTCGTGCATTTGGTGACCTTTTGAGGTCATGGAGTCAACTGGGCCTGTTCCTGAGGGAGTAATTCTTCTTACTTAGTTACTGCTGAGATGGTCCCTGAATTAGCAAACCTTGGTGCGTATTTTTCTTTCTAAGGATTTCTTATGTCAATGAAATCACAAAAGGCAAAGAAGATGCTGAAGGCAGTGCATTCTGATTGAGTTTTACTTGAAACAGATGCATCAGATGCTCTCCCTTAGTCAAATTTGAATGATATGTTCTTGGTGGAAGGTGATCCTTCCTTTCCTCCAGATCTTCAGGCACTAGGAGAGAATTCGCATCATAGGACTGGTACTACTGACATTTCAGTTGTTGAGAAAGAAGATCCAGAATTGGCGAAAGAAATTCTGAATCATCTGGCTAATATTATAATGTACAGACCTATTGTGGCCTCCTTTTGTTGAGATTAGTAAAGAAGAACTGGCAGAGATAAGCTACTCAAATGCAATTCGCCTCTTCTCTTATGGAGGATCTAAAGTGGCCCAAGAGGGTTAGTGTGTGCCTGTATCTGTGCTGAGGATAAACAGACATGAGTAATTTCCATTTCCATCAACTATCCCATTGGTTCTCAAGGCTTTCTGAATCATGTTATTTCCTAATGCTCCTTCTGCTGGAAAACGTTGAGTAAACAAAATAGTAGTATAAAATTAACCGAGTACTCGTCTAATACTTGGAACTTTTATCTGGCTTTTCACGAGGACGCATCTATAGATGCTTTGCAGTTTCCTTGTTTGTTATCTTATCTCTAAGCTGCGGATGATTGGGGTCAAGAAAGCTGTGGAAGGTTCAATCTCTAGCCAGCAACATTTTTAGCCCAGAATGTACCCTTCTTTTACATTGATTTAGTCAGAAATATCAGCCCAACATAGAACCGGAAATATCGCCTTCGAAAAGTCAAAACACTTACAAATGAAACATTACACTTGTAAATTCTTGACCCACTTAAGTCTACCCAGGACTCTTTCCTGGATGATATTAACAGTGTGCTCAACTCTAGAAACATTTTGCTGCCATCGGACTTTATTTTGAATAATCCAGATTTGGTACACATCCTCCCTTAGAGTTCCTGACCCTGCTGTTGTAAAACAACTTTGCCACAGATATTAGTAGTTACATGTCTAGGCATTCTGATGTCCAACCACCTTCACCAAAGAATTTGACACTTCTTTAACCAAACACAAGAACCAAACAGTCTTTCATCATACGTTCAAAAAGTGGATAAAAAAAACAAAAGAAAAAAGGAGAATACGACCAGCTTACATAGCTATAAAGATAATTCAGGTATTATAGTCGTACATACATGATACCAAGGAAGTATCGGTAGAACTGTAACATTCAGGATCTCGTTATTTATTGAACAAGCAATATTTTGCAAATATATGTGTTGGAGTTAAGGCTTGCAAAGCCTACTTGTGTTTTTTCCAAACATCCCACATCTCCTATGGAAGGGAGCTTGCCTTTGTTTATTAACTCCCTTCCTCTTTATGTTTATTGAGTTGAGTACTTGGTTGGTTTTTGTGGTTGGAGATCAAACTTGGGTTTGGGCTTGCTATCACACACACACGCGCGCGCCGCCCGGACCGGACCGGACCGGACCTGGGTTCTGGGTTCTGGGAAGAGCTGAGCTGGAGCTTATGTTTTTGGACCCGAGCCCAACTGTGTGTAACGGTAACATGTAAAACTGAAACGTTGTTAAACGTTACAGCGTTAAATGGCCTTTATTACAGTGTTAATGGCCTTTATTGTCGCCCGTGATTTCCTCCCTCTGTTTATTACCTTCTTTATTTGGCCTGATTCTTTTACTATAAAATCAGTCCACTGCTACTTCAGTTTGGCATCCGAAAATCATTTCTCTTCTCTTCTTCTTCCTCTCTTCTAAACACTGGGTACGTGCATAAACAGTCTCCAAGATCTTTCTCTGTTAGTGGTGACTTAGAAAGGTCGCTGTGTTAACCTTGGGGAGCTTTCCGGCCAGTTGCGATTACCACCATAGTCGGGCCGTAATTGCTTTCAAGTCAGTGGTCTTCTACCGCGACACAGCCTTGAATTTAGTCTTTGCTCAGTCATTGTAAACAGTCAGTTTCTAACAATTTGAAAGCAATTACGTAATTTGCAATGGCTGATTCTTCAAGCAAATCCGTGTCTCATCTGTCCAAGCTCGAATCTCTTGACGGAAACAACTACAAACGTTGGTCTTCCAAACTGCTTATGTTCTTTGAGCAATTGGACATTGACTACGTCCTTTTCAAGGACTGTCCCACTGCGCTTACTACTACAGGTGACTCATCCTCTTCTCCTTCTGCTACTGAAATTAAGAAGAAAGAGGACGAAATTCAAAAATATGTAAAAGATAATAAAACTGTCCGTTTCCACCTCCTTAATCTGATGATCAATAATCTGTATGATTTGTTTATGGTTCATAAAAGTTCAAAACTGATTTGGGAGGCCCTTGAGAAAAAATATGGGGCTGATGATGCTGGAAAACAGAAATATGTTGTTGGCAAGTGGCTGGCTTTCCGTATGGTTGATGATAAGCCAGTCATGGATCAAGTTCATGAGTTCGAAAATCTCTGTGCTGATGTTCTTAATGAGGACATGAAAATTTGTGAAGTATTTCAAGCTAATGTTTTACTAGAAAAATTTCCCCCCTCTTGGAGAGATTTTAGAAATAATCTGAAACACAGAAAAGAATTCCTGTCTCTTCAGGAATTAATTAGTCATATGAGGATTGAAGAGGCAAATCGCCTTAAAGACAATCTAGATTCAGTTTCTGTTAATACCACTAAAGCTAACCTGGTGGAATCTGCTGCTCCATCAGGCTTTGATAAGTTTAAGGGAAAAGGGAAAAAGGGTAATAACAAAGGAAAAAAGCAAGGCAAATTTAACAAACCGGATAGCAAGATTCAAAAGAAGTTTGTCCTCTGTTATGTCTGTGGCAAGCCAGATCATAAGGCTTACCAATGCCCTCAACGCCAAGGTTCTGTGCAAAAACAAGGACCTCAGGCCAACCTTGCTGAATCAAACGACATTGTCGCTGCTGTGGTTGTTGAAGCAAATCTGATCGAGAACAGTACTGATTGGATTCTGGACACTGGGGCCTCAAGACATTTCTGTGCAAACAAGGAGCTGCTCCATGATTTTCAGGATGCTTCTGAAGGCGAGTGTGTCTACATGGGCAATGCTGCAACTGCTGGAGTACTTGGACGAGGAAAGGTCACTCTTAAACTTACCTCTGGAAAAACCCTCTCCCTTTCTAATGTGTTGTATGTTCCTACTATGCGTCGCAACTTAGTGTCTGGTGCCTTATTAAACAAAGCTGGTTTGAAAATTGTTTTTGAGGCTGACAAAGTTGTAATGACTCGTGGTGGGGAATTTGTTGGGAAGGGGTATTTAAGTGGAGGGTTATTTATTCTGAATGTTGCTTCTTCTATTTCTGCTGTTTTTAATAAAACTGTTTCTGGTTCTGCTTATATTGCTGAGTCTTTAAATTTGTGGCATGGTAGATTAGGGCATGTGAATGTTGCTTCCATTAAGAGACTAAGGACCTTAGCTTTAATTCCTAATCTGTCGACTACTGAGTTTTCTAAGTGTCCAGTTTGTGTTGAAGCAAAATTCACTAAGAAACCTTGCAAAACTGTGACTCAAAGGACCACACAACTTCTAGAGTTGATTCATACGGACTTAGCTGACTTCCAGAACACTAGAAGTAGAGGAGGAAAATTCTGGTATATTTCATTTGTTGATGATTGTTCGAGGTACACTAAGATTTACCTTCTCAAAACCAAAAGTGAGGCAGGGGAAGCTTTCATCAAATATAAGGCCGAAGTAGAAAACCAACTTGATAGGAAAATCAAGAGGGTTAGATCTGACAGAGGTAGAGAGTTTGAAAACTTCTCTTTGAATGACCATTGTGAGAAATTGGGTATTATTCATGAACTTAGTGCACCTTATGTACCCCAACAGAATGGTATAGCTGAACGGAAAAATAGGTCTTTGAAAAACATGATGAATGCTATGCTTGTAAGTTCTGGGTTGCCTGATGAAATGTGGGGGAAGCAGTCCTTTCAGCCTGTCATGTTCTTAACAGAGTACCTCACAAAAGGTTAGATAAGACTCCCTATGAATTATGGAAGGGGTTTACTCCAAACTTGAGCTTCTTGAGAGTGTGGGGGTGTCTAGCTAAAGTTGGGCTACCTGACTATAAAAGGTCAAACATTGGACCTAAGACCTTTGATGCAGTATTTATTGGTTATGCTCATGCTGCCTATAGGTTCATGACTTTGAGTGATAGGTCTATTTGTGAGTACAGAGACGCTGAGTTCTTTGAACATGTTTTTCCCTTGAAAAAGGGTGATGTTGCTTCCATGCCTTCATGTTCTTCTCCTACGGTTGTTTTACCTACTTGTTCTACGCACGACGTTTCCTTACCTACTAGTAATGTTACTGCTGATTTGACTTTAAGTAGTACTTCAGTTGATTTGCATGTTGGTAGTTCTGGTGCTACAGATGAACCTAGGAGAAGTAAAAGACCTAGAGTAGCAAAAGACTTTGGTTCTGATTTTGTCACTGCTTTTCTGTCTGAGAGCTCTTGTATTGACTTGTTAAGTGATGAATTGGTCTATGCTTTCATGATAGAAGAGGACCCTAAGACTTTTGAGGAAGCAATGAGATCTGTGGATGCTAGTTTTTGGAAAGAGGCCATTAAGAGCGAGCTAGATTCCATAGTGTCTAACTCCACTTGGGAGTTAACTTACTTACCTAAGGGATCAAAGACCATAGATAGCAAATGGATCTTTAAAAAGAAGTTGAGACCTGATGGGACCATTGAGAGGTTTAAAGCCAGACTTGTGATTAGGGGCTTCACTCAAAGGAAAGGACTAGATTACTTTGACACTTATTCTCCTGTGACTAAGATAGCCACCATTAGGACCCTGTTAGCTCTTGCTGCTATTCATGACTTAGTCATACATCAGATGGATGTTAAGACTGCTTTCTTGAATGGTGACTTAGAGGAGGAGATTTATATGTCTCAACCTGAGGGTTTCGTGGTGCAAGGTCAAGAAGATAAAGTGTGTAAGTTGAGGAAGTCCTTATATGGTCTCAAACAAGCACCAAAACAGTGGTATGAAAAATTTGACAGTACTATTGTGTCAAATGGCTTCATTGTCAACAACTCTGACTCTTGCGTTTACTCAAAGCTAATAGGATCAGATTGTGTAATCATATGTCTTTATGTGGATGACATGTTGATCTTTGGTAACAATTTAAAGGTGGTCAATGATACCAAACTTTTCTTGGCATCGAAGTTTGAGATGAAGGATTTGGGAGAAGCTGATGTGATTTTAGGAGTAAGACTTAAGAAAACCTCCGGTCGCATCTCCCTTAGTCAGTCTCATTATGTGGAAAAGGTGCTTAAAAAATTTAACTCCTTTGATGTTGCTCCAGTGAGTACACCCTATGACCCTAGTATTCATTTGACTAAGAATTTAGGAGAAAGTGTTTCTCAAAGTGAATATGCGAAAGTCATAGGTAGTTTGATGTACCTCATGAACTGTACTCGACCTGACATAGCCTATGCAGTGAGTCGACTGAGTCGGTATACTCATAACCCTAGTAATGAACATTGGAATGCTCTTCATCGTCTTCTTAGATACCTGAAAGGAACAGTTGATCTATGTTTGCACTACTCTAAATTTCCTGCTGTACTTGAAGGATTTTGTGATGCAAACTGGGTTTCAGGTAATGATGAGATTAGTTCAACTAGTGGTTACGTGTTTACTCTTGGTGGTGGTGCTATTTCATGGAAGTCTTCGAAACAGACTTGTATAGCACGCTCAACCATGGAGTCTGAGTTTATTGCACTCGAGTTGGCAGGGCAAGAAGCTGAGTGGTTGAGAAACCTTTTGTCTGATATTCCATTATGGGGAGGGCAGGGTGCTCCTGTCTCCCTTCACTGTGATTCTCAAGCAGCCATTGGCGTTGCTAAGAACAGTGTCTACAATGGTAAGAAAAGACACATACGGATCAGACATGGAGTCGTGAAACAACTCCTGAAAAATGGGGTGATTTCTTTGGACTATGTCAGGTCCGAAAGAAATCTTGCTGATCCCTTTACTAAGGGATTATCTAGGAGAGTTGTCCTAGAGTCGTCGAGGGGGATGGGGCTTAGGCCCATTAGTTGAGAGTTTATGGTGGATACCCGTTTGTGGTCAAACGAAGCCATAGAATCTTAGCTTGCACTACATTACTCATCCCTATGGCATGTTGGTAGTGCTTTCTAAATCCATAGCCTGTTTGGTGGTGCTATTGAGACGCACTTGATGGATTTATATTGAGAGGTTGAGCTTTTGCTCTTAATAGTTTCATATCCCTCGGGGTGGTGTTATTGAGGAACACTTAATGGACTACCTACGTAAGTGTGGAGGTTAAGCCGCCTTCTATGAAAGACTGGGCTGTCTTTCTAGAGCACTTATGAGACCCAAGGTGTGCGCATGGCTATAAAGCGCTTGTGTTGTATCGCGGAGACTGCACGTTCTTAAGGTAGGTATGTGTTATGGGGGTCTCAACGGAACTCTGGTGAGTTCAAGAGAAATTCACTCACTAGAAAGTAAGTTGTTGCCTCACTCCACTATGTATCAATTCAAATCGAAAGATATTGATGCTTAAGTACCTTTCTTTCCTTACCCAGGAATTTCTTTTGCTTTTCAAAGCCTTTGTGGGGGATTGTTGGAGTTAAGGCTTGCAAAGCCTACTTGTGTTTTTTCCAAACATCCCACATCTCCTATGGAAGGGAGCTTGCCTTTGTTTATTAACTCCCTTCCTCTTTATGTTTATTGAGTTGAGTACTTGGTTGGTTTTTGTGGTTGGAGATCAAACTTGGGTTTGGGCTTGCTATCACACACACACGCGCGCGCCGCCGCCCGGACCGGACCGGGCCGGACCTGGGACCTGGGACCTGGGACCTGGGACCTGGGTTCTGGGTTCTGGGTTCTGGGTTCTGGGTTCTGGGTTCTGGGTTCTGGGAAGAGCTGAGCTGGAGCTTATGTTTTTGGACCCGAGCCCAACTGTGTGTAACGGTAACATGTAAAACTGAAACGTTGTTAAACGTTACAGCGTTAAATGGCCTTTATTACAGTGTTAATGGCCTTTATTGTCGCCCGTGATTTCCTCCCTCTGTTTATTACCTTCTTTATTTGGCCTGATTCTTTTACTATAAAATCAGTCCACTGCTACTTCAGTTTGGCATCCGAAAATCATTTCTCTTCTCTTCTTCTTCCTCTCTTCTAAACACTGGGTACGTGCATAAACAGTCTCCAAGATCTTTCTCTGTTAGTGGTGACTTAGAAAGGTCGCTGTGTTAACCTTGGGGAGCTTTCCGGCCAGTTGCGATTACCACCATAGTCGGGCCGTAATTGCTTTCAAGTCAGTGGTCTTCTACCGCGACACAGCCTTGAATTTAGTCTTTGCTCAGTCATTGTAAACAGTCAGTTTCTAACAATATGTTTGCTAGTTTCCATAAGTTGGTGAGCTTCAGCTGCCTGCTACAAAGGTAAGTATTTATAAACTACAGGCTTCACCTTCTCCATGATTGCATTTGCTAGCCATACATTCTTCTCCACCTCCTTCCCAATAACGCTTTGTTTTTTGAGAGTTCTGTTTCGCAGGCCAGCAGCTGTAAAAATGAGTAAAATAGAGTAGTTAAGTTATTTGGTATTTACAGTGTTCTATGAGGCTGTTAACAATATCTCTTTAAGGTAAGATTGTAGGCTCTTTACTAGCAGGCCTGTTCCATACCAGCTAACAGGTTGAACAAGCTAAGTAGACAATAGGAGAACGAGGGAAAAACAGGGCACCTTGCAAGCCAATAATACGAAGCACCCATTGAGATTCAAGCTGTCTATGTTCAGCTGCAAGTACGTTCCTCCCACACCGTCTAATATAACATCACACCTGTAACTTGCTAATTTAGATGCATTATTCTATCAAGTAAGTCATCAACAAAAATGAGCACAAGTAGTATAATGACATGTGGAGGAATGCACAATACAGAAATTTATTACAACCCCATAATTTTCTATTATGATTTATGCATCTACCCATTGTGTTATGTTCTGTTCTGTTTTGTTCTTGTGGGTGATTATCATTGTTTTTTGGGTTGCACTGCACTTGCACATCTATTCACTTTGCCATGACCAAAGTAACAAAAATTATTGATGGTGCAAAATAAAACGTAATCAAAATCAAACCTGCAATTGCATAGGGCATAAAAATCTATTGGACGCCTCAGTGGCTGCAGATAAGGTTCAAAAGACAAGGAGATGAAAAAATAAAAAGACACGCCCGGTGGGACTCGAACCCACAATCGTCTGATTAGAAGTCAGACGCCTTATCCATTAGGCCACGGGCGCCTTTGTGTCTACTTTGCGTAATTGTTTGCACTTATTAAGTTAAGTATCATATTGCAGATTATGTTCTATAGCCGAAAGTACTTACTATTTATTGTAGTTTTTATATTCACCCTAACCAACCTCATTTAGGCTCCCATCAATTTGGGCAGAAAACCTTTTTACTTTAAAATTAGTAATGAAAAAACTTTCCTAACGCCAAAGACAATGGTTCTCAGGTTCTCCCTCCCCCCAAGTATAATTATCATTTGTTTTCTCGGTTGCAAATTTTGTAAACTTTGAGACAGTCAAAGGTATATATTTGAGACGGCGCAAAAACAAATGATAAATCTGTCAAGATGTGGAGGGCGTGATGGAAATGTTTATCAGTGGCTACAGAAAAATTGTAGCCACTATAATTGTTTCGATCTCAGCCATTTAATTTAATAGATTGATTATGTTTGATAAATTTAATTTTCAAAAATACTTATTTTAAAAGAAACATAATTTCCATTTTCTTCCTTTTCTATTCTCTTCTCCTTTCCTTCTTTTTTTATTATTTTGCATCCCGGTCTCAATTCTTGAAAAAATAATCTTATTTCTTCTTTATTCTTAAATTATGTTTTATCTTGCTTCTCAATACTCGAAAATATTTCAATTCGTAGTGCCTAAAATGGAGGATAAGAGAAAGAAAGTACCTTGTAGTTGCTCGAAATTACCTATACTAGTTGATGGCTAAAGATATAATTTCACTTGTAAATTAATTGGATGGAGAAACACATTTAATAGATTTAATAATTAAACTAGATTTGATAAAGGTAAAAAGAGCAAAAAGTTTACGAGGAAGATGCAAATGGCAACGTGTGCAGTAGTAGGTTTTTTTTTGTTTGAGGTTGTTAAGTTTATTGAACGAATGGACAATGCAAGATGATCCCAATAAAAATAAAAGGTTGGATTAAAATAAATTATAATGACTATTATAGCCATTGCAAAATTGTCATGGATTGGTTTTTCTTTTTTCGTTTTTCTTTTTTTCTTCCATGAAAAGTAAGAGAGAAAGTGAAGATTGGGAATGGAAGTGCAGAGGGGGGGTTGGATGGGTAGAAAAGAGTAAGTTAATACTGAGTATTGAATGAACTAAATAGGTTACAAAATGTTTAAACTAGTCCCTATTTTCAGAGCACAGTTTGTTGATTTTCTCTTCTTATTATTAGGCCTATTGGGCCGTTGCCTAATTTTATTTTAAAAGTAGGCGATCTCTTATAAGACCAGCTGTTCTAAATGATATTGTTTTCCTCCCTTTCAGACATTTAAACAAAAAAGATAGAAAATTCACTTTCGTAAAGATGTTTTCTTTTTTTTTCAACGAAACACTCTCATACACTCTGATCATATAGTCATACCTTTTCCCGCTCACTCCTTAGTCCTCTCTCCGCCATTGTTTCAGGTAATGATCACCTCCCCACCAGCCCCCTCAACGTCAATTTTTTTACTGTATATATAGTGCTTAATTAATATAGTGTAATATCACTGGATAGATTTGGCTTAGTTGGTTTTTAATCACTATAGAGTAAACAACTCATGAACCCAGATTCAAATTTTCATACTACTTTTTTTTAACCTTTCATACAATTTTATTTTGCAAATTGTTAATTCTCGCCCCCTCATCCGAAAATTCCTGGCTACGCCATTGACCAAAAACCTATTAAATTCATGTCAATAAGATAAGATAAATTTATGAAAACTAGATTGGAGCATATGGCCTAGAGGAACTCAAATTATGGCGAGAGTGCACAAATATCTTGAGGAGTATGGAAAGTATGACGGGAAGATCTATGGTGAGGAGTATGCACAAATATATAATTTTTATGGTGAAATTTAATTATTTTAACTTGTAACTAAATAAAGTATAAATTTGGAAAATTTGTCAGGAATAAGTCAACCTTTGCGTTGACCGCTTTTAACAAGTCTACCTTCGTTTATTCCATTAACAAGTAAACCTTGTAGCTAGTTTTACTTTTAACAAGTTTTTTAACAGGTTACTTGTAAGTAACTTGTTGGTTTAAGCCACTTGCCTACGTGTCATGTTTGCATTGGTTTAAAATAATTTTTATAAGACTTTTATATTTCAATCCTATCTCTCTTTCTCTCCCTTATTTCCTTTTTCTCACTCCTCCTCCTTCCCATCAGGAACCCCGAAAGCTATCGTCTATGGAGATTGCCAAAACTGAGTTTTATTTTATTTTCCCAATTCAACTTCTCTCTTTCATTCATAAAACTCTTGATTGATTGCTAATTAAAATAAAATAGTTAAATATTTCTTACTCTAATCGACGAGCTTGAGAAGCTTCCTTCTCCTCTTTCCTCTGCTATTGATGAAGAAATCTCTCTTGCTCTCTCTTCGATAAATTGACGCTGTATTCTTCACCAGAGGAGGAACATAAATCTATGCCGGAGAAAGAAGAGGAAAATCATGATGATAAAGAGGATATTGTGAAAGATTTGTTCTCTCTGATGTATTTTGGGAGCTTATTTGATGTCAAACCTCAGAGTGAATTCAATTCACTTATACTGTTAATTCACTTATTTGATGTCAAACCTCATAGCTTATTTTGGGAGCTTTGATGATCTCTTGTCCTGTTAATTCATTTCTTCTAATCAAACTTTTTTTTTACTACGTTATTATAATTTGGTTGAAATTAATTTGTTATAAACAAAATATAAGTGGGGGTATACCTGAGGGTTTAGCATGAGAAGCAAATTCAGAAAAGGGATTTTCAGAGAAGAGAGAGAACATTGAAATAAGGATGTTGAATGAATTGCTGGGAATGGATCGTCTTGGATGTGGATTACCAAACATTTCTCTTACTGAATTCTTCAATGGAGCTCTCTCATTTGAACTCTCCATTTTTGTTTCATTCGATCAACATTAAGTTTCTCACATCAGTTCATAAACCCTATGGTAAAGGTTTTTCTTTTTTTTTCCAAGATAACTTCAATTTATAATACCTGGGTTGATTTTCTTTTCATGTAATAATGCCTTCTGGTTGTTTTAATTCCGCCTTCTTGTTATTTTAATCAATTGCGTGAGTGAAGAGGTAGATAGGGGAGAGAGAATGGGAAGGAGGTGGGGATTTTATGAAGCCAGATTTGTGGCAAAAAAGGAAGCCACCATGAGGCGGTGAGGTTGCTTCATTTTCAAGCGAGTGATGGGGGTTTTGGTGGATTGATTTCAGTTAGCGTGCTGGTGTTTGGGTGCCAATTAGGGTGGTGGTGGGTGTGGGTGTGGGTGAGGATGAGGGTAATGTTCTGATTTTGGGGGTGGAGGGGAGGGAGTGAAGGTTTTGTGTTTTTTTTTAAAAAAAAATTTCAATAAAAGAGTGACATGTGTTACTTTAACCTGTTAAACAGGTTATTAAGAGGCAATAGCAGGTAAAAACTTGTTAAAAGAAAAACTAGCTACAAGGTTTACTTGTTAATGGAATAAACGAAGGTAGACTTGTTAAAAGCGGTCAACGCAAAGGTTGACTTATTCCTGACAAATTTTCCTATAAATTTTAATAATGACCTATTTATTAAGTTGATTGGGTTAGGGTTGAACTTTTTGACATGTTTGATAAATAGATTAGGTATGAGTTAAACATTATTGATCCGAACACAAATATGATCCACCTCGACCTATTTGTCAGCCCTAATAACATCAATTGGATATTGTCATCCTATTCCCGAGACTAGGAGTGATAATGAGCCAAATGGGGTTGAGTTTTGCATAACTTGACTCGTCTCTTTAAGATCTCGATTCGAGTTGGTCTTATCAAGTCGAATTTTGATCAATTTGAATGAGCTCGAGTCGAGTTCACTCAAGTCAATCTCGAGTCATTTGCAAGTTTTGCAGTCGTCTTTGCAAGTTACACCCATAAGATAGATTGTATAAGATAATTGAATATTCAACCCTCTATTATGTCATTTGAGTTTTTCGCGAGTACTCGATCCAAGTTTTTTGTATTTCAACTCGGTCCCATTACCATTAGTATCTCGAGTCGAGTTTCGAATTTGATCGGAACAAACTCGAATTAGGTGTTAACTAGACTTTGACCGAGTCGATAGAGTACGTAGATTAGAACCTGAGGGTCCGAGACATGAGCTGGGCATTAGTTGACCACCCAAGTGCGCCATGCAAGAGCCTTGCTAGTAAACCTGTCAAAATTCGCCCCGTCCCGAGACCCGACCCAAAACCGACCCGGAAATAGTGGGGTTTCGAACACAACTTTTTGACCCGAAGCCGATTGTATAGAACCCGAGAAAACTGTTTTTTACCCGACCGACCGAAAAATCATTATATTTTTAGCATTAATATAAAATTATGGGAATTTTATTGATAAAAATAGCTTCAACTAGAGTATTTGGTTCCAAAAATGAATTTTGTTAAATGTGACGTAATTTTTATGGTTGAATTCAGTTATAAAATATTATATTTTATAGAACTTACTATTTCCAACGTATATTGCGCATATTTTGTTACATATATGACCAAAAAACTAAATGAAAGAAAGACAAATTCAAATCTCTCAACCCGTTGGATCGACCCGAAACCAAACACATTGAGTCTTGAACAAGCTTTATTTGACCCAAACTCGGTAATATTTTATTTTGACCGACCCGACCGACCCGTTTGACAGGTCTACTTGCTAGTCTTCTACGTTCTCTCTCCGTACATGGGTTCCAGTATTCCACGCGTCATGGATCCTTCCAATCTTCAATTTCTTCCCCTTTTATTGTCATCCATGACCATAGTCCATTAGTCCATTAGTCCATCATCTTTGATTACTACACTCTTCAAATACAATCTTTTCTTCTCTCTCCCCTTGTCCTAACCTTTTTTGTTGTTCCGTCTCCCTCAATTTTCTCTCTTTCTCTTAAACCTCAGAAACACAAAATAAATTGTAAAAAAAAAGGGAGCATGTTGGTTGCTGTTCTCAACATTGAATAATAATTAACAATCCCTTTTTACAAATTTCCAGAACAAAACCCCACCTAAGTTTATTCAGTATTTTGTCGTAGCTGTAAAGTAAGAGACCACCCACAAAACCCACAACACAATTACACAACACAACTCCCCCACTATTCTCTTCTTCTTCTCCTTCTCTTTTGGCCTTTCTGGGGACCCCGAGTTTGAGTTGAGTTGACTCAGTAGTGCGATGTTTGGTGGCTCAATTACATTAAAGAAAAGCATTTACTGTTTCTGTTTGCATTAAAAACTCCTGAATATCAACCCTTTTTTGGTATTCTTGTATTATTTGAAATGTGGGTCGTTTTGCTTTTGAATACCTGACATTCAAGCTTTGCTTTTTACTGTGTTCCCATGGCTCCTGCTGCAAAAATTGCTGAATTTCTTCGTCAAGGAAATGATTGGTACCTTTGTTTGCATTTTCTTGTGTTTTCTGTTTTGCCCATTTCATTTCATGTTTCTCCCATAAGTTTTTGGCCAAGTTCATGGTGTTTTATTTGATGATGTTGTTGACAGGATATGCAATGCAGGTTTGCCAAGCGATATTACTGTTATTGTCGATGGACTGAACTTTCTTCTCCACAAGGTACCCTTCCCCTCTTATCATTCTCTCCTCAGTTTTCCTAGATTTTTTTATGGATTTCTGTAATGAATGAATACTTGATGAATTCTGTAATTGTAGATGGTTGTGTGTAAATATTTTCCTTTTTTTGGTTGTTGTTTATACATTAAGGCAATCCATTTCTATCAAGTATATATATATATATCAAGAAAAGCCATATTTACAGCATCATGGTAGACTGGTAGTTCTGTAGGGTGTTCCAGAAATTTGGCCTACATATACTCAGTGTTACCTAATTCGCTCCATGAATTTGCAGTTCGCCCAAATTGAACCAAAATTAGCTCAAAATGGCCTATAATTCGCTTGTCTCAGTTTGCAATTGGCAAAGGGATTAGGGAATTAGGTAATACTGAATGACACTGCAAGCTTAAGAATCATGAATTATAATAGATTTGGAAAATTAGAGTGCGAAATAAATTGTTTTATTCTAGTGAGGCTTGCTTCAAGTTTTTTCCAAGTCTTCAGTTTGCTGACAACTACTTATCATATTGTCCTGCTGCTTGCTTTGCTTTATCAACCTTGCTTTCTTTTCAATCTTTCCTGTTTTTTATTGAACCAGTAGGTAAGGCAGAAATGAACAAAGTCATCATCATAAGGAAGGAATATTGTTCGATGTACTTGTAAGGCACTAGCAGAAGCAACATACTAATAATAACATCGAGAATCAACCAAACATAAGATAAAGGTGTGAAGTTTGAGAATAAAAGACAAAAAAATTTACTATAAAAATCCCTCACTAATCATGTTGGGCAAAAACCTGTACTTTCCATGAGTAACTACTCTTAGCAATTTTATCCTTAATAAGATAATATCTAGGAAGCAAATATTATCTTATCTTATCTTATCTTGGGAAACAAATAATATTATAATCCTACTTTTACTAAAATTAGGGAAAAAGAACTACGAATAAGCAAAACCGGAAAACTAAAAGCAAACTGCCCGCCAGCAGGTCAAGGCCGCGACCGGTTCCTGCCCACGGTTCCCGTTTCTTTTCTTCGGTCTTTTTCCTCCACAAATTTATACTTGCACGAGACCCGCCACGCGTTCCCGATCCCACTAACCATGTTTGGACTCGTTGGACTTGCTAACCTAGGAATAATATTTTTCACTATATAAAACTCAGTAGATAAGTCTCTATGTGATTAGCCTCACTATGGTATTTCCATAAGTTCACCAAAGATTCACCTAATGGATCTAGGGAGAGAGGTTATTGCTACTCTTGAGTTGCCTTCTTTTCTAAGCATAACAAGTGGGGCTCAATGCATTCGTTAATTAGTAATCACCGTATCTTTTAGGATGAGACAAAGAGGCATAATGTCACGGTTCAAGCGTTTTGACCTCGGATCTTGTGGCACGCCCTTTGCCTTCTGTGGGCAAGTGCGCTAGCCTTTTGCGGTAATAAGACTCTTTAGGCTCGTGAGGCACGAGCACTCGGTATCTGAAAAAGGCACTTTTGCCTATTGATTGATAAAAGCGCGAGAAGAGGGTCGATCGGGGCGCTCGTGATCACAAGGCGGGCACAAGCGGAGCTAATGATGGGATGTTCATGTGTTGAGTTTGGGTGGACGCTTTACAATATGCGGCAGCACGAGCTCTAAGTTGGCCAACAACAACAACGCTATTTTGTAAAGCAAGCAACAACTCATAGTAGGTATCAAGTTTCATTCATTCTCTGTTACCCCCTAAAGAAGCTTAAAATGTGAGATAATACGTATTGTAGTAACTCAATTATTGAAATTTTAAACCTAAACAAAAGAATACTAGAACATAAACTAAGGTACTAGAAAGCATTAAAAAAGAATATACAAGTAAAGGAAGGTCGGATTCTAACACATAGCCCCAAGACAAAGTAAATGCTAAAGAACAAACAAGGAAAACGAAATTCCAGAAACAAACTAGAAGAAACTAACTAAAAATAATCCCATGCTATTTTACCAACAGCCGCAATGGAAGCCATCTAGGCCAAGCTACACCACTCATCTCCTCCACAACCAACAATATCACCATCTTATGCTTCAAACTCAATCCATGGTTAGCTAACCAGTGCTCAACCTGATTACCTTCCCTATAAAATGACGCAGTCTTACCTCCCAGTCCCATCGAGTGTCAGACTAATAAGAGCCTAACACTTTGGGATGATATGAAATTAAGTGGGATAACAAAGAATGTATATATAAAAAATTGTACTGAATGTTTTTCTTTAGCTGTTAAAGTTGCTTTTCTTTGTTTGAGAATTTCTTCGTAAAAATTGAATGCCCCAAAATGATCGCTTGTCTAATTGAGAAAATCATAAGAAAGAGTGAAGGGCCTTTAGAAAAAAGGCCAGCAATATACAGTCAACAGTATCATCGAAGTGGCCTCTGTTGGCCTTGGTTGAATTCATTTAGAAATGACGGAAAGTTTTCTTTTATTTAGCTTTTTAACCTAGAGAAGTGTTGAAATGTCTGTATTCAAGTCAGCCAAGGTTTCAACACGAGTATCTGAGGTGAAACGAAGAGTTCGAGTAATGTAGTCAGCAAGGATAGCTTTCACGACCTCCAGTACTTACTCGTCTTGTTTTTTGTGTGTAATTTTGTAAAATCCTTATGATCTTATCCGAGTATTTTCGGGGTAAGGTAATGTATAAGAAGAAGGTAGGTAAGGATAAATCAGATTTAAAAAGTGATTCATATTGAGTACCTCCATCCAAACCAGGTGGATTTGCAACTTTTTAAGAAAAAAGGCAGCTTCAATGTAAGGGCTTAAATGTAGCAATAAAGAAATGGGGAAAATTTTGGGTGTGTTCTTTTCACCTTATAAGACTTGTCAGATTTATTGAAACTTATGTGAAGTTGTTGAAACTTATTTAAGTTCGTTTAAACTCTATTTAAGGTGAAATGAACATAGCCTTTTTGGCTTGCAATTTCTCTATGTTTAGAGTTCTTTAGGCACCCAATTATAATTAGAAATAATAAAATTGATTTTACCCTCTTTATGGAGAAACCAAAATTACTCGAAGAAGGCATCCTAGAAAAATCTTTTGTGAAAACCAAACATAACCCTTTTTTTAAGTTCTAAAATTATATGAAAAGCAATAGCTACAATTTTAAATGATCCGCTGAAACACTAAGATGAACAGAAGACCTTGTGCAATTTTGTTAAAAATGAGTTATTGACAGGCTAAAGTCGTATCACCTAATCAAAGATAATTCCTACAGTCCTCTAACAATAGTAGTCAAGGGAAGCAGGGTCGAATCCACAGAGAGACGGAGTTCTAAGTTAATATCCAGCCAAATAGCTACTTCAGACAAGATCAGATAGAAATCAGCTGAACTAATAATTAACTACTAGAAAACAATATAAAAAGGATTTTTACTCTATAAAATAAAGGTCTAGGGAATTAGTTCGGTCCACCATGCTTATACCAATCAAAGGAGCAAACAACTATCAGAACCTAGGTCGAGAATCGATAGATTAGAGCAATGTCAAGCTATGGTTAAGTCTCAACGCCCATAATTCAACATATGCAGCACGTTCACAAACATAATCAGAATTACTGGTGTGTACTAGGCCTCTAAAAGTAAGACGGATCTGTGCAAACAATTATTAACCTCAAGTAATCAAAAAAACTGCGGAATAACGTTAATTACTCAATAAGAACAAATCACACCATAACCTATCTCATCAAACCCTAGAAACTAATAGCAATTCAAATAATCATGGTATAAACATGGCTTCCCTCTCTAAATCCCTAGAAATTAAACTACTCACTCATAATTAAATCAACAATAATAAATCTAATATGAAATCCTAATAATTGCATCATGAATGAATAAATAATTGAGCTAAGCAATTAAGAATAATAAAAGAGATTAGAGTAGAGAAAAATACCAATTGACAGAAAGCAAGAACTTTTATTGAAATCGAATCCGAGGTTCAATCACCTTTAATCTAATCTAAAGTGTTTAATCTAAAATAAAGCTAAGAACTATGGAAAATAAAACTAGAGAAAAAGATCACTAAATATAATGAAGGATAGCTATTTATAATAGCCCAAAGTCTAATTAAAAAAAGATAGAATTTCGGAAAAGAGTTGTCCGTGCTTCAGGCCCGATCGGGTCAATTCCCGCCCGATCGGGTGGGTAAACTGCAATTCTGCATCAACTTGCGAAGGCCGTATCTCTCAAACCAGAAGTCCGATTGGGGCGTGTGACCTATCATTGGAAAGCTATTGAAGTCTAGAATCCAACCCAATTGGAATTTCTAGATTATCAATTTTATACCAAAAGTTATAATGAAAATAGTGAAGGTGTGTCAGTTTTGGCACTTCTTTCACTAACTCTTTGCTTCATACCAACTCAAAATTATCCCAAACGGATGCATTGTGATCCTTGTGCAAGCTACATTCATCTTCAATGATTAATAGGCTACATCTTTGGTACTCATGATCACTTTGTATCAAAATAACCTGAAAATCATCGAAACACACGAACGGGGAGTAGTAGAGCACAACTTGTGTAATTCATGTCATTATGCACCTAAGTGCTCAAAAAGGAGTTCTAAATGCAATCTAAATGCATCTAGAAACTATATATAAATGTGATACATCAGTTATCGGCTTATCGCTTTCCATTATAGTTTATGAAGCCTTTTTTTTGGGTTCAGGAACAAACTACCGTTCTTTGTTTGGGTGGAAAAGTGAGACAAAGGAGGGAAAAGATGCATATATTGAGAGAAACTTCCGGGATGTATTTTCTCTTTTCCTTTTGATTGTTTAAAATCATTAAACAAAAATGTATCTGGTTCTGATGCAACATTTTCAAAAAGTGGCCTGTTTTTGTCATAGTACTATCCATGTTAGTGTTTTGATAGTGGAGCTAACTCCATCTAGATGAAATACCCAAATTGAGACCACTATATTCATTTCAGTTATCCACAATGAACATAATCGAGGTAGGGGTCATCAAAATGGAAATTTGCTTATCCTCATGTATCCTATTTACCTATGTAATATACCTTTGTAAGTATCAAGTTGATCGATTTAATAACACTGCATTTTGAGGAAAATTGGTGATACAGTACCTATCTTCACATTGTTTACCTGTGAGTTAGTGGGAAAATGGTGGTCAAGAGATAAATATTATCCATATTTTCATTCTTGCATCAGATGGCATCAGTCTAAGATGTTAGAGTTAGCTACCCTAGGTTAATGACATACTTCTCCACCCAGAAGCATTTATTCCTTTGGGTTTAGGGCTTCAGAAAAAAAGACCAAGATGTTATAGTTTTGGATGCAGTCATATTGATCACGGGTTTAGGGAAATTGTCTTCAACAAAAATGTTTGCATCACCACCGTTGTGATTTTCTGTTGTGATTCTCTCCTTGCCTGTCATTGCTTTTAGCGATCTTATAGTAAGGGAGCAAACTGTCAATCTTGAATTCTGGATCTTGTTTTCTGATACACTGATTGCTTTTTAGTTTTATTCTGTCATGGTTCTCTAAAGGGAGTATTGGATGCTCTAACTGTACCTTTGGGTTACTAATTTGTACTTTTCTTCAGTTTCCTCTTGTATCAAGATGTGGGAAGCTGGATAAAGAACTTGAAGCTTCTCAAGATATACAAAAACAATCGCCCACCATGTCGCTAAAAGGATTCCCTGGGGGCCCCGAAACATTTCTGATAGCTGCCAAATTCTGCTATGGACTTCGTATTGATTTGACTCCGAGGAACATAATGATGTTTTACTGTGCGGCAGACTATCTAGAGATGACAGATCAATATGGCTCGGATAATTTGTTATCTAGGTGTGATAGCTTTTTCCACAAGAACATACTTCGTAACTGGAAGGACTGTATTGTTGCCCTTCAGAGTGCTGAACATGTCTTACCATTTGCAGAGAAGCTTCAGCTAATTAAGAAATGCTTGAATGCCATATCCACAATGGTCTGTACAGATCCAAGTTTGTTTGGATGGCCTATGATGATGTATGGACGTTTACAAAGCCCTGGCGGAAGCATACTGTGGAACGGAATTAACACTGGTGCAAGAATTAGAAGTGCAGAATCTGATTGGTGGTATGAGGATATTTCATATCTTTGTATTGATCTATTTGAAAAACTTGTTATAACCATGCAAGTAAGAGGCATAAGACCCGAAAACATAGCGGGTGCTATAATGTACTATACTAGGAAATTTCTCCCAGGTCTCGAACGATGGCAGGGTGGACATGGTGGTAAACCCCGAACAGTTGCAAGTTTAAGCTTGACTCCTGTAACTGTTGATCAAAAGGCCCTGTTGGAAACCATTTCAAAGTTGCTCCCTCAAAAGAAGAGCAAATCTTATTGTCGCTTCTTGTTGGGAGTTTTACGTACCGCTTTGATTTTGAATGTTAGTTTAGAATGCAAGCACTGTTTGGAGAAAAGAGTTGGAATGCAACTTGAACTGGCAACCTTAGATGGTCTTCTGATTCCTACTTACTCAGACTCTGACACCTTGTATGACACAGATTCTGTTCAGAGAATCATCCAGCATTTTGTGTCGTCAGAGCCAAGAGTTCCAGCATTTTCTCCTTGTTCACCTAATTTCGAAGCATCACCTTCATCTGAACCATTAAGGCAAGTGGCGAAGTTGGTTGATGGCTATATTGCAGAGGTTGCTTCTGATGTGAACTTGAAACCAGACAAAATACGCGCCCTTGTGGAAGCTCTTCCTGAAGATGCAAGACCTTTCCATGATGGCCTATATAGAGCTCTTGACATATATTTCAAGGTTGGTCTTTTGATTTAGGTTGAATGCTCTTGTGCTAGACTGCGAGTGCCTTTTCTTTTGATGGGCCCGGGGAAGTTTTAAAAAGAAAGGTAAGGATGATAAAGAATAGGCATATTTCTTCACTTAAAAGTTCTAGTGAGTAGCAAAATCTGAAAAACAGAAGGCAATTATCTTATCTCGAATTCTGTTTCATCATCTTGCAAGTTTGCTGGAGGGATGTAAAACATACTAAAGATCTTAAGGATGTTCGTGAGTATATATATTCGTATCTCTGTTCCACACATGACTGTGGCACTTATTCATATGGTCAGCATAGTTTTTAAAAGGGGAGGGTTATAACTTATATGCGCTTCTGCTCCTACCTCCTTTCATAGGCACTACATCTGCCTATTATATATTTCCTTGGTTTACAATCACTATGAAATCCATTAATTTATTGTTGGATGATGCAGGATCATCCTTGGCTTTCAGATGCAGAGAAGGAACAGCTTTGCAACATGATTGACTACCAAAAACTCTCCATTGATGCGTGCGCACATGCATCCCAAAATGAAAGACTGCCTCTTAGGGTTGTTCTTCAGGTCCTATTTTTTGAGCAGATGCATCTGAGAACTGCTATTGCTGGTTGTCTCCATGTCGTGGACCCTGAAAATGGCCCAACTAATCCAAATACCGCACCAAATTCATTGGTGGACCAGATTATACAGAGAGATGGATGGGTGTCAGTTGTGCGCGAAAATCGTGGTCTTAAAGGAGACATGGAGAGGATGAGATCTAGGGTTAGGGAGCTGGAAGAAGAATTCGGTAAAATAAAGCAGGAGATGAGAAAAGTGAGTAAATCACATAGTTCCATTAGCTCTCCTCGCCTGGTTGCTTGGAGAATCGGGTGCAAACTGCTTCCTCGATCTTCTAATAACCAAAGAGATGTAGTTGAAGTTGGTGAACCCACTCCAAGGGCGTCAGTTGACCGACGTCAGTCTTCTCGGGATCTTAGGCATCGTAAAAGTTTCTCTTTGTTCCAGTGAAAACTGAAAGAACCATTAGAGTGACAAGCTGGGTGGAAAGAGAAAATATACAAAAACATCTGGTTTTTCTTTTAACAAAAGTAAGTTGGTTTTGGGGTTATCGGTGATCACTTACGGGTGGGAAATCTATTTGAATCAAGCTACGATTCTGGCACGAAAGTTGCTTCACGGCAATGGAATGCAACATCAAGCTATTTTATGCTTTCTGCTGGAGAGGACTAGACGGAATCGGGATTTTTGCTTTGTGACTGGCTTCTGGGTCTGGATTTGTGTGGAATTATTGGCGTTTTTAAGCCTTCAATTCCACTTAATTCCATTTCCAGTGGGGGTGAAAGGTGCAATGCTAACTTGGCATCTTAATAAACATATATACATGTAACATGTTTCTTTTGTGTGAATAGATGCTCTCGTGTACAGTACAGCTCCTAGGTATATTACGTGATCTTGAGATACAGTGTCAGTAATTATATTAGAGCTCTTAATTGTTCTTGTATTTGCAGCTTCCACTAAGTGTTGGTGTTTTTAGTGATGATGGCAGGAATTTTTTTTATCAAACTTGCTATTTATGATAATGCTCATACTCTCTGATTTATCAACCTTTTGAATCAGACCCCTGTCTTTACTTGAGGTCCAAAAGAGGTGGTACAATGTTCACGCTCAGCAAAAAATGTCTAAGTATCTACTAGAAGCTAGGTGCGCATTGTCCCACTAAAATCTCCCGTCTAATTTTTCTACCAATCGGATAAGAGTTGAAGCTTCGGGGTTCTTCGGTGTCTAATTTTTCTACCAATCGGATAAGAGTTGAAGCTTCGGGGTTCTCCGGTCTCTTGATTGTTACTACGGGCCTCTTGAATATTCTTTTGTTGGATGGCAGATTCCTGTTTTATCTTGAATGGCTGTAATTTCTAAATGATTATTTAGCTCAAATTTTGGTCTTCAGTGTCTATAATTCCAAATCATATCAATTTGCTATGTAATTTTAAACACCATTTTATACATTTTTTAGGCAACGATAATCTTGACTTCAATATTAAGTTTGCAAATAGCAGGCTTCATTTCTTCAAATTAGTTTTTTGCTTCCTCCTAGTGACTTCTAGCATCATGGCGAGAGTACACAAACTTTTGTGATTTTAAATCTTCTTCAGGAATATAAATCCACAATCTTCATTCTTCCCCTGCCAAGCATGTGTGTCCTGTTCACAAGGTTACTTTCACCAACAAACGCAGTCCATCAATGAGCCTTAGGTTGTCCCGGGTGGATGTAGATAGGTTGCAAGTTGCAACGAGGGAAAGAGTTGCAATTTTTTCAACCCTACTCAATGTCTGTGGTAAAGGTTCGTACCTTTACCCTAAAAATATCAATCTTGAAGGAGGCCCCTCGCAATGTTGTTAACTTGAGAGAAGCAGTGGTCTCCAGTCAACTTAATTCCAACGAAGCAGAGATCACTATGGAAGTGCAAAAGTCGTCTCCTGGGCAGGATGATCTTCCGGTGAAAACCATGGACTATACTTTCGCTTTTCAGGAAAAGGTTGTTACAAGGAGTGGTGGAAATGTCAGTGGTACTGCGGGCTCAGTGGTACAAGTCGGAGTTCGATCACACACTGATTGTAAGCGACAATTTGTACGCACAGGTAATGTAGCATTTACTCCGATATCCCAAGGATGTATGGCAGGTATGAGGGCTCAGAAGCACCATAAAAGCAGCCGAAGGCCTTTCACCGGACTTAGATACGTATGAAGCGCAAAAACGTTGGCCCTCCCTCTTGGGATACCTCCTATCATTCTAGTAAGAAGTTTGTGGGTGAGGCTTGTGTAAGTTTTCCTAATTCTGTTTGTCAGTATAGTGTCAAGGACCCCTTTCGTGTTACAGCTTTGCCGGCTGGGTAGGGTTACTTTTTTAGTTTCGTTAGGTTCTATTTTGTTTCTTGTTTTAATATAATTTTTTTGAGTTCATGTCAAAAAAAAACCATTAAGAGCTTTTTAGTTGGCAAAAGATTTTGAAACCTAAACGCAAGGAGCAATAATTATATTTCTTTTCTTGATTTCCCCGATTCTCGATGGACTTCAATTTCGCAAAAATGAAATACTAGAATCACCAATAAAATTGTTTTTCACCTAATGTTTTTGGAAAGCTAAAGTACATATGGAGGGAGCGTGACACTTCAAAATGGAGGGAGAAAGAAGCGGATGACAGAAAGGAGGAAAAGGGAGGGAAAAGTAATATGCGGGTTCACTGGTCACTTACGAGAATCTTTCAATTGCACTTGTATTATAGGAGTCGGAGGTGGTTTACGACGGGGTCACAAGTAGTCGAGTTCCTTCGCCTTACGAGTCTACAAGCCTTTCTCATTTCAGTATTGTATTTCATACATTATGGATCACACGTCTTCATGTGATATGCGATTAAAACGACATCAAAAGGTAAACAAAACGCATACATCATCAAAAGGAATGTAGTGAAAGGTACAATAACTTATAACATAGGTATTGTAACACCCCGATAATTCTCTCTTTATTAAACATATATTTTTCCCAACTAAAATAGAGAATTATCTAGGCATTAACGCCCGTGTGAAAACGTATCGGCTTACTCAGAGTATTGCAGCGGAAAAACATTAAATATATTTTAATAAATACTTAAAACATATTAATTGTCAAACTAATACCCAAACCTCGAAAGTAATTCAAAACCAATCAAAACATTTTAAGAATAAATAATCCATAAAATAATTCAATTAAAAGAACGTAAAGGTAGGAAGCAAATAAAATAATAAAACGATCTCCCAACATCGCTTCCCAAGTCCCAAATGAATATTTGAGATGATGCATCATGCCTTGAAACCTGTAGGCAAATACTCAATTGAAAACTATTCACCAATAAAGGGTCATCACATGATCAATAGGCACAGCCATGATCGATACACAGAAAAGCACGTAATCAGCAAAGCTGAGTACATATGTAAATAAAATAAAACACGAAACTTAATCATGCTACTAATAAAGAACAACCAAACATGACTAACAAAGTACCTCAAGACTTCAACTCATAAAATAAGACTTGGCTACACAAGACATACAACATGATAAATATTTAGTAAATTGAATAGACAATGGATCGAGTTGTCCAACCAAAAACCAGTCTTCAAAACGAAAGACCGAGTTACGGGCGCGACTCTGTAACCCCTTGACCAACGATATCGAGGAACCTTTAGAAATAAAATTAGGGTACGGTGATCAATCCGACCCCAAGAAAAGCCATGGGCTACCACCATGTACTCTTACTCATACTAGTCCAGAACTTCAGACGTGCACTAGTCTGAAGCTATTGCTATTCACTTCCACTTTAAGTATTAGTAAGTTATTCGATGTTGGACTCTAAACAGACAACCAACACATAACATGAATACAACAAATATTCCTCTTTTCTTAGGATTAAATAAGTGATCAAACAATTCCAATTGACCAAGAATTAATCCTCCAATTTATTTGTTGACTTAAATCAACAATCGAAAGTCCAATGACAATAAATATACATATCCTACAAAGCTCTCGGTCTTTGCAAAGTAGTAAAATAACCATAACCAATAATAATCCAACTTACTCACAAAGTCCACTGCCTTTGAGAGTAATAAAATATCCAATAAGGGAAACAATACCAAAATTCATAATCCAACAATAAAATAATATTAATCCCTCAAGTGAATTAATAAATAAACTTCCCTTCCCAAACATGCTTGAATCAAACATCCATTCAATCATGTAATAAAACATAAACGCAGTTAACATGCTCAACAACACGTAATTCCAATTCAATAGCCACGTATGAACCATAAAAGGGTTCCCTATACATGATACTATGAATAATCCTAATCTTTAAGACATGATACTAGTCTAACACATAAGGACATGTACGTACCTTGTGTAGACAAAGTGAGAGGCCACTTTAGAATTCTTGAAGTTGCCTAAAGTAAATTCTCCGCCAATAAAAATAATAATACAACAATGAATTAATATATTAATTAATTCACAGCAATATAATTTATTTTAAAACGCTTCAAAACTCGTTTTAAAATACTTTAAATACATTAAAGTTCCAACCTTTAACAACCTTTAATATAATATTATAAACCTATACTTTAAAACCTCAAAATCATTACTTTAATACTTAAAACTCACTTTAAACCATAAACAATAAATCTGAAATTATATTTTATATTCATAATAAATAAAAATCAGATTTTTAATAATTCGAATAATGAAATTTTCAACTTTATTTATAAAACATATAAAAATTCATAAAAACTATAACTTTAACATTAAACTATAATTAAACATTAAAGTAGAGGATAAGAGTTAAGAAATAACCGAAGAAAACTACGAAAACCGAAAAAATGAAAAGAGGACAAGCATGCGGGAGGCGCGTGGCTGGACAGTCGGCGCGTGGGGACACGCGCGACTGTTGGCTGCTCTGCTGTGGTGCAAAGGGTGCGTGTGGTGCGCGGCTGGTGGTGGCTGCACACACGGTGAAGGGGAAAGGAGAAGTAAGTGGGGTGTGCGGTTGTCGGAGAGACGAGTGAGGTGAGGGAGTGTGGTGGTCCGGCCGAACGACACACAAATCGAGGGAGAGGAGAGGAGTTGGGGCGCCGGTGATGTGAGGGAGAGAGGAGAGAAAATAAAAAGTGTACAACTAAGGGTTTGGGGGTATTTATAGGTTTTGCCTAAAAACCTATGGCACTTAGGTTAGGCTTAGGTTTGTGCTCAAGTTGATCATGAAACTTAACAATTGGTTTGGGCTCCTCAACCCAACATTTAAAATTATTTTAAACACGACCCAAAAGCTTTAAATAAAATATTCAATACTTAAATTCAACCCAATAAATATTAGGAAAAATTGACAAAAACAATCCAAACTATTGGCCATCTTCTGTAAACAGTCAAAACTATTGATAATCCAGGAACAATCTAAACTATGACACCCATCTTCCATAAACAGTCCCAGTTACCTGGTAACCTGTTATAACAGGTAAAACTTAATTTTTTTAATTTCTCTTTTTTATAACCTGATTTAACTTCAAAAAAAACAAAAAAAAAACAACACCCCACCCTACCACCTGCCAGCCCTCTTCCCACACCCACACCACCACAAACTCCATTAACACCACCACAAACAAAAACAAAACCTTCCCCCCCCCCAACACACTCCACTCCCTGCCAACCACCCCCACCCCTTCCCACACCCACAACCACCACTCCCTATCCATCACCACCCCGCCCAATCGAATTTCGAACACCAATCAAACCCAAAATACCACTGACCACCACTGAACCTTGCCAAACCTCACCCAGGAACAGTCCAAAATACCACCGACCACCAAGAAATCTCGCAAGAAAACCACCAATACCACGAAACCCAATTGAAAACCACCACAAAACCCCAACCGCAAATCACGACTATCACCACCGCGAAACTCCAATCGAAAACCATGACTATCACCGCCACAAAACCCAGCAAACACCACCATGAAACCAAACTACCACAACCAGCTGAGACTCCCGCAAGTCAATCGAAGGATATAAAAGATAAATCATGGAGTTAATAAAGTGACAGAACACCTGAAACTTTCTGAAAAGCGAGCCCAGAAGCTATCCCCGCAAAAGCGATCGTCATCATCGCTGCCGGATCCTCGCCGTCGTTGAGCTTGCACTTGGTGAAATCCTATATCACGGTGATGGTTGGGGTGGTGCTTGGGGTTGGGGGAGAGGAATGGAGGGTGGAAAATGGGAGATAGGGGACTGAGGTGGAGAATGGTGGTGGCGGTGTGGGAAGGGGTGGGAGCCTGGGGGTGGATGGCAGGGACTGAGGTGGGGGACTAAGGTGGGGAAGGATTTTTTTGTTTTTTAAGTTAATTAAAAATGGTATTAAAACCGAAAAGAAAAATAAAAATAAAAATAAAATAAGTTTTACCTATTATAACAGGTCAACAGGTTACTTGGCCTGTTTATGGAAGATGTGTGTCATAGTTTGGACTGTTCCTGGATTATCAATAGTTTGGACTGTTTTTAGAAGATGGCCAATAGTTTGGACTGTTCTTGTCAATTTTTTCTAAATATTAATGATTATTTATAACGTTTAAACAATCATTTGACTTTCAAAATAGTCAATACTTAAATAATTAAATAAAAATAAATATGAAAATGATTATAAATATACTTTAAACATATTTATAAAATTCGTAAAATTACGGGGGATTACCGGTATTTTCGTCACACTTTTGAAAAAGAGTATATAACTTTCATTTCATCTAATATACCTTTCAGTCAATTAGATAGTAATATGAACAAATATTAAAAAGAGTAGATTAGGACTAAGATTTTTGAAACTACACTAAACTCGAATCACGTTCAAGAAGAGAATTTCTTAAGCAAATCTCAACATAGATATACGAATTCGAGCAAAATCTCAATCAATTTGTTGCAATTAGAAGAATGGGCTCAAACAGATAATAATTCGTGATTTTGGTCGGAGAAGAGAGCAGAAGTCGCAATTTTGATCGAAAAAGAGAGCATAAACTGCGAAAAAACGTTGTCGTTTGAACTTTGGATCACACGTGTTATTGTGATTCAGGGTGCACAAAATAATTTGTAGAGGGGAAACGGATAGGGGAGAAGTGAATGAATAAGGCACTATAACTTGGTAGTCACTTGAAATTGGTGTACTTGATGTACTTTTTATGTTCCATTTAGTTGCAATAGTTTGACTGACAATTGACACACTAGTAAATACACAACTTTGATCATAGTATGTTTAATTATCAATTGGTAGAAACTAGGACAAATTGAAATTATATATTCAGACTTAGAGACAAATATAAAAACTTCTCATATGCTAACATTTGATTTCATATATTAGCTGCAAACTATGGTTGAAATAAATAAAAGTTTAAAAGTCAAACGGTTGCAACTAATAAGAAATAGAGAAAGTAGTAGACAAACCTTATCCTTGGGCCAATTTTCTAAAAGATAGTACTTCCTCCCTTTCAAAATAGATGCCACATTGTTATTAAAACGGACTCCTAGGCAAAATTTCCTAGGTATGTGTTATATCCTGAAAAATTACGCAGCTACATTTGCAGGTTAAATAATTATTGCAGCTATGATCCACCAGCTTAGGTTCTCCAGCTAAGGAATTCCAGCTTGAGTCTACTAGCTATGAAGAGCCAGCTAATACCTCCCAGCTAAGGGGACTCAGCTTTGCTAAATTTGTTATGGATTAGTTATTGCCAAGGCCTAAAATCACGCAAAGACTAAAGTCAAAGATACAGTGAGATAAAAGCGGATGAAGATTTTATTCAAGGCCATTAATTGCAGATACGAGCAAGGACACAAGGACGGTTACAAGCCGTTGTAAAGGCTGGTTCAAACGGATATTTTTCTTAGTATATATATAGCTCAGTGATTGTAAGTATTACGCATACAACATTTTACATTCAAGTAGCAAACATTGTTCTTAGCTTACAAATCGCTTTGATACATAGAATTCTAAGGTTGTAATTGAAATTATAGTGGATTGGTGGACTCAAAGCCACCGCGGTTTTTCCCTTATTCCACGGGTTTCCGTGTCACCATTCTTAGAGTTCTTGTCTTTCCTTTGTTCTTGCTTTCTTTGTTCATCCTAGCTGTGCTCAGCAGCATCCAGCTACTTTGTCACCTTCTAGCTGTAGTTCCCAGCTTAGTTTTGTCTAGTGCATAATTTAGCATAAACAGTTTGACGCCCACCGTGGGGCCTACAGCTAGATATCACATCTAACTTTCTATCGTCAATTTCTTTTTCAAACAATTAATTCAGATGGCAGAATTCACTCCTGAGCAAATGAAAGCCGCTCTCGAGTCTCTCCAAGAGGCTCAATCTGAATCCAATAGAGTCATTGAAAGCCTGAAAAAGAGCTGGAATTTGTTAAGAGTAACGCCAAAAAATCTTCACGTCGACGCCCCAACATGTCGCCTCGTATCTTGCAGCTAACTGATTCAGAGGCCAGTGGTGATGAAGAAGTTGAGGAAACACCACAAAATCCCGACCTTGAAGAGACATATCCCACAGCTACGAAGCTAGCTCTCCTGGAATCCCATAACAGGAAGATGATGCGGATGCTAGCTAAGATGTCAGGAGCACCTACACCTGTAACTGAGGAGACCCCTGATGGCTACACCAAGTCGCCATTCGTAGAAGAGATAGCTAGACCCATGATTCCAAAGAAGCTGTATTTGGTTCCATTTGGCAAGCTATATGATGGAACCACAGATCCATACGACCACGTGAACCAGTATAAGCAGAAAATGTGGACCCTACCTATCCCAGAAGGCCTTCTCGAAGCTACAATGTGCAAATCCTTTGGAGCTACCTTAGGTGGACCTGCCTTACAATGGCTCATCACCCTCAGGGCCGGTACTATCCCTAATTTTTCTATCCTCTTTAACAAATCCTATCAGCAATTTGCTAGCAGCAGGGTTGATATATTGATTTCTTATAGAGTTTTTCCCTTGGTTTACAAGCTAGATTGTGCGGTATTGACGCTCTTAGGAGCTATTTATGCTAACTATTTCGATATAGTTGTGGTTTGTCTATTTCATATCGTTTTGCAGGTTTTGGGGAAAAACTCCCTATTTACTTGGCATTTTGATCATCATACTATAGCGGAAGGTTATGAGGCATATAGGCGGTCTCAAGATGGTATTCGAACCCCCTTGCGAAGAAGAATTGTTAAAAGACTTGGCGTCTGAAGCCAAGTATGAAGCAAGCCAGAGATTGGCTCCGCCCGATCAGGTCGGGCAACCACCGCCCGATCGGGTACGATCTTCTGGCCCCAGAACTTGAGATCCTCTGCCCGATTGGGCAGCCTTGCCCGATCCCATTGGGCGGACCTTTACTTAGCCATTTGCTATATTTTTGAAGACTATGGAGTGAAGCTTCACCTGATGGCACCGGGCAGACTTGCCCGATCGGGTGCTCATCGCCCGATCCCATCGGGCGCACACTATTTTCTGTTGCTGAAAGATTGTTCCCAGGCCCGATCGGGCGGCCCTGTACCCGATCGGGTAGAAGACACGGAGGACGCAATTTTGCGTCTTTTCCATTCTATCCTTTTGCTTTCTTAGAAGACTATAAATACCTTTTAGGTTATATTTACATGTATCTTTCATTATCTTGAACAATTAGAGAGCTCTTAAAGTTTGTTTTCAATAGTTTTCATTGTAGAGGCGATCGAACCTGGATTCAATTCAATTAAAGTTATTTCTTTCTGTCAAATTGGTAATCTTCTTTCTTATTTCTTTATTATTACCTCTTGATTGATCTAGTTTAATTGTTGATTATTCAATTAGTTCATGATGCAATTCTTAGGGTTTCCAAGTACTTTTGTTATTGTCAATTCGATCATGTCTGAGTAGTTCTCTTTCTAGGGTGTTAGATAGGGAAGCCATGTTTATACCATGATTGTTGTTTAGATTCCTATCGATTTTTAGGGCTTGATTAGAGTGATTGTGGTGTGGTTTGTTCTTGATTAGTGATTAATGTTTGTGGCCAATTTCATTGATTACTTGTGGTTACAAGTTTTTTGCACAGATCCGTGTTACGATTAGAGGCCTAGGACACATCAATAGATTGATTACGTTAGTGAACATACGGCGTATGTTGAACAATGAGCGTTGATTAACCATAGCTCAGCACATGCTCTAATCCCTCGACTCTTGACTTAGGTTTTGATAGTAGTTGACCCTATTTGATTGGCATAAGCATGGTGGACCGACCTAATACCCTAGCCCGCCTATGCCTCAAGTCAAGTAAATAAACAAGCTAATAGCAACCGCGCATAGTTAAATCCTCAGTTTAATTCTCGTCTTCCTTAGTTCAATTATTAGTTCAGTTAATCTTCTCTGATTTCATCTGACGTAATTAGTGCATTGAATATTAATATAGAAACTCTGTCTCCCTAAGGATTCGACCCTGCTTCCATTGACTATATTTTTAGAGGACTGTAGGAATTATCTTTGAATAGGTGATACGACTTTAGCCTATCAAATTTTGGTGTCGTTGCCGGGGAGACGGCTAGTTTTCTAGTTTTTATTCGATTAATTAGCGTACTTCTTTTTGCCTCATTGGAACCTCCCATTCCAATTGAGGTCGTTCTCACGGTTATCTTGTTGTTTCTCTTTTATGTCCAGGTATCAAAAGAAAACTCATATAATTCCTGGAGATCCCGATACGGAAGCAATAGTTCGGGATCTTAGAGCAGAATTTGATCAAGAGAAACCTGATTCAAAGATTTCTACATTACCAATGGCGAAGTCACTGAAATCTTATGGGGTGCCTAATCCTGAAGGCATACCCACAGGCCCAAAGATGCCCACTATTGCTGCAAACAACTTTGAGATTAAGCCTGCACTAATTAATATGGTGCAGCAGAATCAGTTTGGTGGGCATCCTTATGAAGATCCGGCCAACCATCTACAGAGATTCCAACAACTCTGCATAACTGTTAAACATCAAGGAGTCACTCCTGAGCAGCTGAAAGTTATGTTATTTGAGTTCTCACTCAGAGACAAAGCTAAGAGGTGGTTCAGCGATATCACTGAGACAGAATGGTCGGAGATTTCTGCTGCATTCCTTCACGAATATTACTCTCCCACAAAAACAGCAGAAATTCAAAATAAGTTGGCCACGTTTTCCCAATAGCCCGATGAGACATTGAGGGAAGCGTGGACTAGATTCAGAGACTTATAGAGGGAATGTCCACATCATAATATGGACAAGTGGTTTCTAACGCAGACTTTTTACAATGGTCTGCAACCCCAGACAAAGAGTACTGTTGATTCGTCTGCAGGAGGAGTCTTTCTAGACGAGGCAGTTGATGAGGGTTATGACTTCCTAGCAAATCTCGCTGCAAATGACCATTCATCATCTAGGAGTCTTACTAAGAAGGTACTTGAAGTTGATGCTATTTCATTGCTTACTTCTCATATGGCTCAGTTGACTCAGCAATTACAAACAATGAAGTCTTCTAGTTCGACACCTCCACCTATGAGCATCAATGCTATGTCAGCAGTTGCACCCATCACCTCATCTTACTGCGAGGTGTGTGGTATTCAAGGTCACTTTGGCCATGATTGTCAGTTCGGTCAGAATCAGATGGAGCAGGCGAATGCTTTTCAGCAAAGGCAGCCAAATAACCCCTACTTCAACACATTCAATCCTTGTTGGAAAGACAATCCACTACTCTCCTACAGAAGCAACAATGTTCAGAACCCACAGCCACAAAATTCTTACCAACAACCACAAAATTCCTATCAACACTCACAAAATCACCCAAAACCCAACTACTACCAAAACCAAGGGAATTCTCACAATCCCCCTGGTTTCCAAAGACCTGCCCATCAGAATTTCCAGTCAGCACCACAAAATGCAACCTCACAAGAGCCTAGCACATCTGAACTGATGAAACTAGTATTGTCTATGCAAAAGACAAATGAGGAGGCACAGAAAACTCAAGAGAAACAGTTGTTGGCTATGCAGAAAGCCATTGAGGATGCATAGAGAGCCCAAGAGAAGCACATAAAACTTCTCGAGACTCAGATTGCTCAATTGGCAGAGAATAATGCTCAGAGGCAGCAGGGACACTTGTCAGGGCAAGCATTACAGAGGGAGCAAGCAAACGTCGTTACTCTTCGTAGTGGCACTGCTTATGCTGTTCCTCCTATGCCCGTTGATGATGATACTGCCCCTGGCAAGGAGAAGGAGGTACTAGAGAAGGATTTGGAGAAGAATTCAACGTCTGATGTCAAACTATCTGAGACAGCTGAACAGGCAGAAAAGAAGAAGGAGAAGGTTTCTGATACACCTTTTACACCAAGGTTGCCTTTTCCTCATCGAATGCAAAAGTCCAAGGTGGATCAACAACTTGGTAAGTTCTTGGCTATGGTAAAGAACCTTGAGGTAACGATTCCTTTCACAGAACTTATTTCTCAAGTGCCTGTAGTGCCGTTTTGCAAAATAAATCTCCACCTAAATTGAAAGATCCTGGTAGCTTTCCCATCCCATGTCATGTAGGTGAACTATTTATTGATAAAGCTTTATGTGATTTAGGTGCATCTATGTCTATCATGCCATTGTCTGTCTATACTAAACTGAATATGGGGGCACTTAAGTGCACTCAAATTACTTTGCAGATGGCTGACCACTCTATAAAATACCCTCTAGGTGTTTTAGAAGACGTCCCTGTTAGGGTGGGAAAGTTTTACATTCCTGTGGATTTTATTGTTTTGGATATGGAAGAGGATGCCCAAATTCCTATTATATTGGGCAGACCAATTTTGTGCACTGCAGGTGCTGTTATTAATGTCAAGTCAGGGTCTTTGACTTTGAGTGTTGGTGATGATACTGTCACTTTTAAACTAACCAATGCTATGAAGTCTCCTATGCTTGAAGAGTCTTGTTGCAGGATTGATGTGGTAGATAAAGCTGTGATGTCTGCATTCCAGCAGATACGTGATGCTGACCCGTTGGAGGTAGCATTGACTGATAGTGATTCATTAGGCGTCGATACTGATGTCGATGCACTTGCTGATTTAGAGGGCCATGGAGCTGAACAGGAAACTGTGGTACTTGAAAGTGTAAGCTCTAGTTCTACTCCTCATGGAACTAAGGTGGAACTCAAACCACTACCCTCTCATTTGAAGTATGCATTTTTAGATGATAAGGAAAAATGTCATGTGATTGTCAGTACTAAACTCACAGATAGCCAATTGAAAAGTTTGCTTACCGTGCTTTGTATGCACAAGAAGGCAATTGGGTATAGTATTGATGATCTGAAGGGCATTAGTCCTGATTTTTGTATGCATAGCATTAATCTGGAAGAGGATCACCGCCCTTGCATTCAACCTCAGAGACGTTTGAATCCTAATATGCAAGAGGTGGTGAAGAAAGAAATTATGAAACTGTTAGATGCAGGGATCATTTATCCCATTGCTGATTCAAGTGGTTCCCAAGAAGGGGGGAACCACTGTTGTTGGTTGTGTGGAGGAGATTCTCTTCGATCCCTCCCCACTTGATTCATCTGATTAGAGAGGTAATATGGTCGTGCGGGACCTTCATAAACGAGCGCTTTGCGGGAGGCAACCCGTATCCCTTAGTTAGTTTTTCTTCTTTTCTTTGTTTCGTAGTTTGTAGCATGTGAGAGAGCGTGAGGGTACTAATGAGCTCCTAGATTGTGTGTTTTGATGTGCATACGTGCTATTTGAGCAGACATTTGGCCATACTCGCCCCAACTTAGAAAAAAGGCGATCTACTTACTAAATAGGAGCTCGCTCGATGGTGTCGGGTGAACACCGCCCGATCGGGTGGTTACAAAAAGTTGAAGTAGCAGAAAAGAAGGCCACACTATGGCATCGGGCAAGGTGTGCCCGATCGGGTGCGAGACCTTGGCACCTGATAGAAATTCAGCTGCCCGATCGGGTGATGGCCAGAATTCAGAAGCAAAAAAAGGTGCTCCGCCCGATGGCTTGCCCGATCGGGTGGTGAACAAAAGTGCACAGGTACAAAATATGCTCCGCCCGATCGGATCGAGCAAGGATTGCCCGATCGGGCCTGCGACTAGAAAAACCGAATAATTTTCGGCCTTCACGTCTTTTCTACCACATATTCCTTACCTCTTTCTCTCATCTCACTCTCTCTCCTCATCTTCAACCTCCCCAATCGACCTCTCAAACCCCAAACCTCCATTAAATCTCCACCTTTCTCCTTCAATCTCCCTCTTTTTCCTTCAAAACTCCATAAACTATTAAACCAAGAACATTCACTCACCCTTCGGGAATTTGCGGGGGTTCTTAAGTTACAAGTACGGGGAGACTACTACCCCCCGGAGGATTTTAAGATGGCTCACATTTACTTCATCCTCACAGGGGACACCGAGCCTTTTGACATCCAAAAATGTCATTGGGCAAACTTTCGTGACCCCATATTTAGCATCTGGATCAGGTTCATGGCCCAAACACTATTAGGGCGTTATGAGGGTCACTTAGTCCGGGGGGACGAGTTGATTGCCATAGGTAGCTACATCGCCAAGGGCTTTAGAGAATTATTTCAATATAATTTAGCCCACCACGTAGATATCCAGTTCGAGCGTATCTCGAACTCACTCCCTAGGCTTCGGGGTGACGGTACTTGGACCCCTAGGCGGCTAGTAAACGAGGGGTTGATTACTTTGTTTGCCCGGCTAATTACCGGTTTTGATAAAACCCAGCGTACCCCCGTCCCGGGCCCTACCCTCATAGACCTTACCTACCTTGACACCCTCAAGGTCCTCCACCGCTTACCTGACCAGAGATTTCAGTGGAAGATTAAATCCAAAAAGTCCACCATCTTGCCCGACCCTAGAGCCCACTTGCGGCCTCGTCAGGAGAGCTACCTACTCACTATAGAGGGAGTTGACCTCGTTGTCCCTGACCCCGAGCCCCCGCGCCGTTCATACCATAGGCGTCATACGCTGATCTTTGACGAGGGAGCCTCTACTTCTGCTCCTCCCCCGCACACCTTTGACTTTACAGGCATGATGTCGACCCTAGGTCGAATGGAGGCGGGAATGAGACGGATGGAAGAGATGGTCAACGAGAATACCGCCACCCTAGCGGGATATGGTACTCGCATTGACGACCTTTACACCCGTTTTGATCATATGGGGAGACGAGTAGATACCTTGGCCGAGGATCAGCACTTCGCCCTCTATCCTCTGTACGATGACTATTGCAGGCGTGGCATTGTTGAGCAGTCTGCTCAAAACCCCTCGTGGTACCATTGGAACCCGAGTTATGGCCAGCCTGCAGGTACGACTGATGACATGGCAGAGGATGAGGAGGAAGAGCCTGCTCGACAGTCCGTCTCCCTAGGAGACTTTGGTCTACGGGCTGTGGTCTAGGTTGCGGTTCTGATACCGGTGTTAGTGGCTTTGTTGGAGGTATGGGTGGTTTTTCCGGTGATCCTGCTGGTGGTGGTTACCCGGATGGAGATGGTATGTCTGGTGGAGGCTTCTTTGGTGCCCCCACCGATGATGATATGGGCGGCTGATGCCCTTGTTCTCTCCTCTTCCTCGTTGCAATGAGGACATTGCCTCGTTCAGCTTGGGGGAGGATATCTCACTGTAGGTACTCTATTTACTGCTTTCTAGTGTAGTTTTACTTCTTTCTAGTGTAGTTTTCAAGCTTTGATAGGATAGTTTACAGCTTTGAAAAAAATTGAAAAAAAATATGATTGATCATGACTTGTTTGATTGCCTCCCTGTGCCCCTCGTTGTGCTTTTACTGAAAATGATTTGACTTTGTTTTCTAGATAGCTGGGCATTTGTGATTTTGAGGCTTTGATTTGATGTTTGACTACTTTGATTTCGAGCAATTTCTGATTATACTATACTACTTTGTGATACATGCCTGAATTGGTTAGACTGTGAGGCCTCTTTGTAAGCCTATTGGATTCATTTCATTATCCAATCTATTTCTGTGTGTGAGTTCCTCTTTGGTGAATTGATCTTGATTTTGACTTCGTACTTATTTGATATTCGATGACTTGTAGCATTTGCTGTGATAGAGGTGTTTTTTGTCTAATTCTTGAGCCTCAGAGTGCATTTTCTAATATACTTTTACCCCCTTAGCCCCGCTGAGCCTAATAATCTGTTTTGTGTTACTAAACCCTCATTATAAGCCCATGGCCTTTATATATCGATACTATGCCCAAGCCTAGCTTGGGGGAGCATTTGTTGGGTTGAGTTTGAAATTGATTTCATGGTTTGGTTTGGTCTTGGGGAATTAAAAGTGTTTTTGATGAGGTTTGAGTATGAGAAAAAGAAAAGAAAAAGCAAAGTTAGAGTTGCGTGAATGCTTGGTTCGAAAAAAAATGAAAGAAAAAGAAAAATAAGTTCAAAAGAATTCAAAGTCCTTCATTCACGTAGGTTTGCAAGGAAAAAAAATACATGTGCTATATTTCTTGAAAGTTGGGTATGTTGTGAGCTTACATTAATTCATATGAGTTGGGAGTTGTCTTGCGGATATATGGTGTTATTGGGAGTCGTTTAGGCCTCTTAGGCCTTGTGTGAAGAAATCTATGCTCCCCCATCCTTGGTTTTTCCACCACATTTCCTAAAGTTAACCCCTACCTCTTACCTAAGCCCTATTACAACCCTACAAAGTCCTCTTGAGCTTGTGTTTACATTGTTAATTGGATTGATTTTTAAGTCAGTTTGTCAAAATTAAAGAGTATGTTTGCCAATTGAGTCGACCTGACTAGGATGAGCGTCATTCTATCTTCTTAAACACATGAGAGTGTGAGTGGGAAGGGCATTTATGGTCGGGTTGGTGAGTGTTCGGGCACATTCTTTGCCTGCCACAAAATTGAGAGGAGTGACACCTTTTGTGAGTACCTTTTCAGGATTTGTATGCCTTGTAGCCACTCGAATTTGATGAATTGCTTGGATGATTGGTGGTTGGATGAATTTGATTAGCCGAACTTGAATTATGCCTGCTTGAACGATTCTTAGTCTTGAAAATGTTTTTGAGCTTGGATTGTTTTATCTATAGGGTAAGGCAATCTATTCCAGCAAGCCGGGGTTCGGTTCCATATTCATGGTAGCAGCTTTTTCAGGTAGAGATCCATACCCATATTCTTAAGCTGTGATGCGGAAATTCTGAGTTTGTTTACTCAACCGAAAGATAGAGTAAAGGGAGAATCCCGCTGATCATGTTCTATTTGCTTGAGGACAAGCAAAGGTTTAGCCTAGGGGAATTTGATATATTGATTTCTTATAGAGTTTTTCCATTGGTTTACAAGCTAGATTGTGCGGTATTGACACTCTTAGGAGCTATTTATGCTAACTATTTCGATATAGTTGTGGTTTGTCTGTTTCGTATCGTTTTGCAGGTTTTGGGGAAAAAACTCCGTATTTACTTGGCATTTTGATCACCATACTATAGCGGAAGGTTATGAGGCATATAGGCGGTCTCGAGATGGTATTCGAACCCCCTTGCGAAGAAGAATTGTTAAAAGACATGGTGTCTGAAGCCAAGTATGAAGCAAGCCAGAGATTAGCTCCGTCCGATCGGGTCGGGCAACCACCACACGATCGGGTACGATCTTCTGGCCCCAGAACTTGAGATCCTCCGCCCGATCGGGTAGCCTAGCCCCGTCCCATCGGGCGGACCTTTACTTAGCCATTTGCTGTATTTTTGAAGACTATGGAGTGAAGCTTCACCCGATGGCATCGGGCAGACTTACCCGATAGGGTGCTGGTGTTGCGGCCCCGATCGGGTGCTCATCGCCCGATCCCATCAGGCGCACACTATTTTCTGCTACTGAAAGATTGTTCCTAGGCCCGGTCGGGCGGCCCTGTGCCCAATCGGGTGGAAGACACGGAACACGGTATTTTGCGTCTTTTCCATTCTATCCTTTTGCTTTCTTAGAAGACTATAAATACTTTTTAGGTTACTTTTACATGTATCTTTCATTATCTTGAACAATTAGAGAGCTCTTAAAGTTAATTTTCAATAGTTTTCATGGTAGAGGCGATCGAACCTGGATTCAATTCAATTAAAGTTATTGCTTTATGTTAAATTGGTAATCTTCTTTCTTCTTTCTTATTTCTTTATTATTACCTCTTGATTGATCTAGTTTAATTGTTGATTATTCAATTAGTTCATGATGCAATTCTTAGGGTTTCCAAGTAGTTTTGTTTTGTCAATTCGATCATGTCTGAGTAGTTCTCTTTCTAGGGTGTTAGATAGGGAAGCCATGTTTATACCATGATTGTTGTTTAGATTCCTATCGATTTCTAGGGCTTGATTAGAGTGATTGTGGTGTGGTTTGTTCTTGATTAGTGATTAATGTTTGTGGCCAATTTCATTGATTACTTGTGGTTAAAAGTTTTTTTGCACAGATCCGTCTTACGATTAGAGGCCTAGGACACATCAGTAGTTCTGATTACGTTAGTGAACATACAGCGTATGTTGAACTATGAGTGTTGAGACTTAACCATAGCTCAGCACATGCTCTAATCCCTCGACTCTTGACTTAGGTTTTGATAGTAGTTGACCCTATTTGATTGGTATAAGCATGGTGGACCGACCTAATACCCTAAGCTTTTATTCCATAGTTAAATCCTCAGTTTAATTCTTGTCTTCCTTAGTTCAATTATTAGTTCAGTTAATCTTCTCCGATTTCATCTGAAGTAGTTAGTTGATTGAATATTAATATAGAAACTCTGTCTCCCTGCAGATTCGACCCTGCTTCCATTGACTATTATTGTTAAAGGACTGTAGGAATTATCTTTGAATAGGTGATACGACTTTAGCCTATCAAGGGTGCTGGAGAAACATACCGGCGACCTGTACTGCATTATCCAATACCTTGACAGATTTAACAGGGAAATGATTTCTGTCAAGAACTTGGATATCCCAACAGCCATCGAGGCATTCCGAAGAGGTTTGACCCCTAAGTCCCGCTTATATTATGAACTAACCAGGTACCCATGCAACACCTTTGAAGAGATCAGGGCTAGAGCTATGGCTGAAATACGCGTTGAAGAAGATGACGCGTCCAGGTTTGGAGGAGAATCTAGCTACGATAGGAAAACTCAGAACAACAACAACAATAATAACAACGGGAGGAATGATTGGCGCCATCAGCCATACTAGAAGCGTGATCAAGCTAGCAGTGTAGCTAGAGAAGCTCCTCGCAGGTCCAATAATGTAGATTTTCATCCTTTGTCCTCCTATTGCTTTAACGTTGATGCAGGAGGTGTGGTGAATGCCTTAAAGAAGCTAGGTTCAGCTGCTAGGTGGCCCAAGAAGTCCGACAAACCTGATGGCCAGAAAAACACCTCCCAATGGTGCAGCTATCATGGTGACCATGGTCATCGAACCGAGGACTGCAAGGCCCTCAGAAAGGAAGTCCTTGGTTGTTAAAGAAGGGCTACCTAGAACATCTCATGGGAAAGAAGGGCCAAAAAGATGAACCTAGCAAAGACAATAACAGCAAGCTAGCTAGGCCCCCCTGATCCGACCCATGACAAGGTAGTAAATTTTATCTCCGGAGGTTCAGAATTTTGTGGACTAACCTATTCTGCAGCTAAGCGATTCACTAGAGAAGGTTCCAAAGCAGTTCCTACACATCATAGATGCAAGGAGGAACGAGAGCTGCGAAGCATGACCATCAGCTTCGAAGAAGCTGAGGAAGCTGACCACCATGATGGGCTGGTCATATCCCTTACCATCAGCTGATCAAGAGAGTGTTGGTGGACAACGGCAGCTCCGCCAATATCATATTCAAGAATGCTATACAAAGCATGGGCTAGCGTGATGAAGATATCATCAAAAAGTCAACAATCTTATACGGATTCAGTGGAGAACCTGCCCTTACCATTGGCGAAATCACTCTCCCCACCTATGCCAAAGGAGTCAACTTACAAACCAGGTTTAGTGTTGTAGATTGTCCTTCAGCTTACAATGTTATTATGGGTACTCCTTGGATTCACAGGATGAAAGCTGTACCATCCACCTATCGCCAAACTATCAAGTTCCCCACCAAATAAGGAGTACAAGAGATCAAAGGAGACTGGAAGATAGCTAGAGAATGCTACATCATATCCATCAAACCCAAGAAGGAGGAGATCTAGCAAGTACAGCAACATTCAGCACCTAGCAACCCCGACTAACAGGACATTGAAGAGGTGGTGCTGGATCCTGCTAAGCTAGAGCAAACAGTGCAGGTTGGTGCATCACTACCACCAGAAGAAAAAGTCGGGATCATTGAGTTGCTCAAGAACAACATCACCTGTTTTGCATGGACACATGAAGACATGGTTGGAATTGATCCTGCGATCTGCACTCACAAGCTGAACGTAGATCCAAACCACAAACCCATCAAACAGAAAAGAACAAAGTTCGCACCTGAGCGCAACCTGACCATCAACGAGGAAGTAGAAAAGATGCTGCAAGCAGGTAAGATTAAAGAGGTCAAATATCCTGACTGGCTAGCTAACGTGGTTGTGGTAGGAAAGAAGAACGACAAGTGGTGAGTCTGCATAGATTTCATAGATCTAAACAAGGCTTGCCCCAAGGATCCATTTCCCCTACCTCACATAGACTCCTTGGTGGACGCTACAGCAGGGCATGAGAGACTCACATTCCTAGATGCTTATTCAGGATACAACCAGATTCTGATGGATCCAGAAGACCAAGAAAAAACAGCTTTCATGACTGAAAGAGGTATCTATTGCTATAAAGTTATGCCCTTTGGTGTCAAGAATGCAGGTGCCACTTACCAGCGCCTAGTCAACAAGATGTTTGAAAAGCAGCTAGGGGACACGATGGAGGTTTACATCGATGATATGCTGGTAAAATCCAAGCAAGCTGGGGATCATGTGTCTCACCTGCAGGATACCTTTGATGTACTGAAAAAGTACAACATGAAGCTTAATCCAACAAAATGCTCATTTGGGGTACCAGCTGGCAAGTTCCTAGGCTATATAGTCACACAGAGAGGGATTGAAGCTAGCCCGGACCAGATCAAAGCACTCATCAACATCCAATCACCTAAAAACCTAAAAGAGGTCCAGAAGCTGACAGGAAGAGTTGCTGCGCTCAATCGTTTCATTTCCAGATCATCAGATAAGTGCCACCTTTTGTATCATGTACTTCAGAAAAAATAAAGGTTTTAATTAGACCGCAGAACATGAAGCTGTCTTACAGCAGCTAAAGGCTTACCTAGCTACTCCACCCATACTCTCCAAACCAAAGCAAGGAGAGACCTTGCAGCTTTATCTAGCTGTGAGTAATACGGCTGTTAGTGCAGTTCTAGCTAGGGAAGCTGACGACCAGAAGCTACCAGTGTACTATATTAGTAAGTCCTTGCTTGATGCAGAAACCAGGTACACATCTTTAGAAAAATTCATACTAGCTCTATACACAGCTTCCAGGAAGCTTAGACATTATTTTGAAGCTTACCCTATATGTGTTATGACTAATTATCCCATAAAAGCTGTGCTACGCAAACCAGAATATACTAGCAGGATGAGCAAGTGGGTTGTGTCCCTAAGTGCCTACGACATCAGGTACCAACCCCGAACGGCTATAAAATCAAAAGCCCTAGCTGACTTTGTGGCTGACTTCAGTCCTAACCTAGCTGCCGCAGCAGATGAAGAGGTACGACACATAAACCAGGTAACACCTACAGGTAGCTGGAAGTTGTTTGTGGATGGCTCCTCCAATTTTAGAGGAGCTGGACTAGGTATAGTCCTAAAGTCGCCACAAGGGGACATGATAATACGTTCTATTTGCTGTGATTTTAAAGCTACTAACAATGAAGTCGAGTATGAAGCTTTGATTGCAGGCATGACCGTGGCTTACGACCTAGGGGCAGCCAGGTTGCAGGTATACAGTGACTCCTTACTGATCGCTAGCCAAGTAAAAGGTGAGTACGCAGCTAAAGACTCGAAGATGTCCCTCTACATGGAGCTGGTCAAATCCAAGATATTGCTATTCCAAGAGTTTACCATACAACATATACCAAGAGACCAGAATACTAAAGCTAACGCACTAGCTAACCTAGGCTCAGCACTTAGGAAATGCAGCTTCAGCAATATTCCCATCGCTCACTTAGCTGAGCCAACTATCAGCAAGGAGATAAGAAGTGTGCTTAGTATGGGTGATGTAGCAGGTACTGATAGCTGGACGAAGCCACTGTTAGACTACTTAGAAAGGGACATATTGCCAGACGATAAACTGGAATCGAGGAAGATGTGTATGAAATCTAGCAGGTACCAGGTAAAATCTAGAGTCTTATTCAAACATGCAGCTAAGCAGGACATGCTGCATAGGTGCTTAGAAAAGGAACAATGGGAAACTACCCTCAAGGAATTTCACGAGGGAGAGTGTGGATCACATACAGCAGGAAGGAGCTTATCTAACAAAATCTTATCCTATGGATACTATTGGCCAACATTGCGTAAAGATGCCAAAAGGTATGTAGCTAAATGTGATAGTTGCCAAAAGCATGCAGGTATGGTACATAAGCCCTCTGAACCATTGCAACCCACCTTGACGCCTTGGCCATTCATGAGGTGGGGCATGGACATAGTAGGGAAGCTGCCAGTTGCACCAGGTCAAAAAGTGTTCATGCTGACCTTAACTGATTACTTCTCAAAATGGATTGAAGTAGGTGCATTCCAGCAGGTAAGAGATAAGGAGGTGATTACTTTTATACATACTAACATCATTTGTAGGTTTGGAGCACCTAGTGAAATTGTATGTGACAATGGATCACAATTTTAAGTGACAAAACGCGACAATTTTGTCATGAATGGAACATCAACCTGGTTACCTCAACACCTAGGTATCCACAAGCTAACGGACAAGCTGAGTCCAGCAATAAGGTAATCATCAATGGCATCAAAAGGAGGTTGAAGGCTAAAAAAGGTAAATGGGTAGAAGAGCTACCTAGAGTCCTTTGGGCTACCAGGACAACACCTAGGGGAGCAACAGGGCAAACCCCCTTCTCATTAGTTTATGGCTGTGAAGCTGTGTTGCCAGCTGAAGTAGCCGTGCCAACTGTAAGGTATGGGCTCTTAACCCCTCAGTTAAATGATTCGGAGCTATCTTATGATTTAGATACCATCGAAGAGACAGTGCGCTAATTAGAATGGCCGCACAGCAACATATTGTAGCTCGAGCTTCAACAAGAACGTGAAAGCCAAGGTGTTCAAGAAAGGAGACTGGGTGTTAAGGAAGGTCTTCCAGAATACCCAGTAGCTAAATGCAGGGAAGCTGGGCGTCAGCTGGGAAAGCCCTTACCTGATTGAACAGGTAGTAGGTAAAGGGGCGTATGCCTAGCTACAGCAGAAGGGAAAGCTGTTCCCAGAAGCTAGAACGCATCACACCTGAAACTCTATCACTTCTAGGAAACTGGGTACATGCTAGAAATCAAGTTCTCAGCTACAGTGACTCAAACGACGATCAAACCAATTACACCAGGTAGGAAAAATTGCTAAGCAAAGTCAAAAACGCCAGGTTAGGCTCTCTCTTACCTTGCCTTGTCTATCTATAAGGTATTCTCAGAACCCTTACTGACTTAGGCATCGGAGAGCAAATTATCTTATCATAGTCAACACACGCAGGTACCGCAAGAATAGCTACAGATTGAAGCACCTCTTAGCCTCCCAAAGTTATCTAAAGACGCAAGCACACCTAGACGCCTTAGAAAGTAGCTATCAAAAAGCTGGGCTACCAAGGTTGCATCAGCTAAGGGTTATACGCCAAGGTAACTGGGCCCATAACACAAGACATTGGCATCAAAAACGACAGGTAAATACATAAAGCAGCTAGCTCACTATACTAAAGTTCTAAACGCACAAATGCATATATATACCAAAAGTTAGCATATCCAAAAGACACAACAGCCCCTTGGCTGGCGGTAAATAGCATCTGAGGCAAATTAAAAATTGTTTGACAAGAACAAAAAGATAAAACGTTTGAAGAATTAAACTAGCTACATTCTTAGCTAGCAACCTGATCAGCTGTTGGCATCTGCTCTGGCACCTCGGAAGCTGGAAGGACTGGGACAGAGCTATTGGATGGCTCAGCTGTAGCAGGGGCATCAGCTTGGACCTTAGCTGAAGAATCAGCTGTGGAGGTTTCCTGCCTGGGAGGGTTAAGGCCCAAAGCCAAAGCTTTGAGATCTGCAATGCTCCCCATGGTAGCTAAAAAAGCGTCAGTGTACTTGTGCAGCTCCTTATTCTCCACAGTTCCGAATAGCATCAGGTAAGCCAGCTTGGCAGGCACAACAATTTGAACTTCCGCCATCTTGTCCAGGTGAAACTCCTTTTGGTGTGACAGCTGAGCACTTAGAACGTCCCTCTCCCTAATTGCTTTTGCCAGCTTCATAGCAGCCACCTTAGCCTCCTCCCTAGCAGCAGCAATCTCAGCTTCCGCTGAAGCTGCAAAAAGCTTTTTCGCCTCTCTCTCCTTCTTTAAGAGTAGCGTCTCAGCTTTTCGCTGCTCCTCAGCATGAGCCTTCTCCTTCTTCGCCCTACTCAGCTCCTCTTTCAAGCTAGCAACCTCAGCCTGAGAAAGTTTAAGCTGAGCGGACACCGAGGCAGCTGCTCTCAAGCTGGAACGCGCTGCTAGGCAGTTTTGAAGGGCCTAGCATAAAGACATAAGGTATGAGAAAAACGAAAAGCAAAACGAAAGGTACTAAAATACTAAAACATAGTAAAACTGTACCTGAAGAGAGTACTGGACTGCATGGTTCACCATCACCTCAGGATCCTATAACCTTAAGCGCTTGGCCGCAGCAGGGAAAAACAACCTATCTGCATGTGGCCAGATGCCGTTGTTTATCCCATCCTCAGACAGAAAGTCTGCAGGCGTAGTTAGGTTGATCGTTGATGAACCAGGGGCAGGTGGATCTAGGTACAGCTTGATTATAGGAGGGGGCATACTAGGAACTGTAGTAGCAACCTTGGCAAGAGTCGCAGGTTTAGATTGAGTAGAGGTAGTAGGTGTTTCCATCTTCTTCCTTTTCAGCTGAGCCAAGGCATCGGCCTGAGACAAAGTACTACCTTTGGCTACATAGTAGAATGTAAGAAATTACACACCTTTCCTAAAAACCTTTGAACAGCTAGCAGGAGGGTTAGATTACTTGAAGTCATGGAATTATTTCCTGAAGTAGCGGGAGTTAAGGAAGAAACATGAATAGCTCTGAAGGGAGGAGTGTAGGATCTTTTGTCTGAAGAGATGCTAAGAAAGACCTTCGCCCTTTCGTCCCTATCCTCGAGACTTTCCACAGTCTCAGCAACACCTATAAAAAGACAGGGTTAAGAATCACAGTTAATAAAGTATTCGAGGAAAAAATAAAGGATATAGTAAAAAATACCTCCAGCAGGCCAGCTAGAGGGTAGGTAAGCCCCAGCTTTGCCACGGGAGTCCTTGGCGACGAAGAAAAAGCGAGTCTTCCAGTAAGACTCAGAAGCACCAGCCCCTTCTACAGGACTTGGGTACTTGGGCTTTTGCTTCAGGGTGACCTTTTTAGGGCTTATAATTTTAAGGCCATAGATGGTAAGGAGATCCTCTAGGGCAAAGGCTGGGCTCCAGTCCCTAGTAGCTGACTCTATTGTGAAACAGATCTTCCAGAAACCTGGCATAAGCTGGCCAGGGGAAAAATTTAGAATCTCTATGAAAGAACTGATCAGGGGTCTGAACTCGAAAGTATACCCTAGCACTCATAGAAGCAGATATGATTATCTGCAGTTTTCTCCGGTCTATCTAATTCTTCCAGGACTATAAACTCTGTACACTCCGGAAACCCTTATCTAACTCTAATATTCTCTATATCTTCCCAAGTAATTTTAGAAGCGACGTCATCTTTCGCTTTACCCATGGATGTGGTTTTTGGAGAAAAAACTTTCTTCCTAGCTGACTGCTTGATAGGCATGCAGAGAAACAAAGAAGAGAAGAGAGAGGAAACTTACCAAAGAAGAAGGGAGAGTAAACGGAAAAAATCTTTCAGAATTCTTTTTGATTTTAAGCCGTTCTGACAAAAACGGCTGGTATTTATTGCTTAGCTTAATTAAACCAAAGTAATGAGTAGGCTTGTCTTTAAAGATAAGCATACTTCATTTATATCTTTTTGCCTCTTGAGTTTCTATCTTTTATGCTAAACGTTACATTGAAATTATATCTTAAAGTCATAACTTGCAGCTTTACTACGCAAGGCAAGCAATACAAACTACAAGTTAGGGGCAATTGTTATATCCTGAAAAATTACGCAGGTACATGTGCAGGTTAAATAATTATTGCAGCTATGATCCACCAGCTTAGGTTCTCCAGCTAAGGAATTCCAACTTAAGTCTACCAGCTATGAAGAGCCAGCTAATATGTAACATCCCGTCCGATACGAAGAACAAAAGAGACAATAATAAACAAAATAAAGCAACTAGTGGTAGCGGAAATACCACTAAGACGGAGATGCTACTCTAAGGAGTAGAATTTAAGCTATAAAATAAACATGAATCCTCCAAATAAGATAAGTTAACTTCCAATAGTCATATATAAAAGGAAATGAGGTCCCATACCCTCATTCCAACCAAAGTTCCAAAATACTATAAAAATTCCAAAAGACCTCAAAATAAAGTGATCCAAATCCGAAGACAATATTAGAAATCCATAGTTCAAAACATACGATAAAACATAAAGGAATCTACTTAAGGCCTACTAAGTAACTAGTCCTAATTCCTGACTCATAGTTCTCATCCACTATGACAAGCACCACATTCTTGCTCACAAGGCCAAAATGCACTTTCCCGGTCCAATCCGTAACAATCCTAAACAGCATCGTCATCTGCATAATAAATCAACAACTTCCACAATCAGTGGGGAGTAACTAGCAGTTCTCCCAGCACAAACAGGAACAAATAATAAACTTAAAGAAGGTAGAAGCACGCCAAAGACATACATCACAAGTAACATAATCAAAACATGCAATACGTGCTAAGACAAAACATAAGCACAAAACATGCATAAAGAGAAAGCTAAGTACCCAAAAACCAAATCAACACACACAATCAAGTACACATCAATTCAAAGACAACAGACCATACCGCCTGTGAGTAGACTCATTGGACCATACCGCCCAAGGCCTACTATGCATATTCGAGGACCATACCGCCCGTTCCGAATAGCTGCATATCCGAGGACCATACCGTCCGTTCCGGATAGCAAAACTCAACGGATCATACCACCCGTGAGTGAACCAATGGACCATACCGCCCATGGTTAAGTAACCAAATCCTAGGACCATACCGCCCTCAGGATAATCAAACAAATTCCTAGGACCATACCGCCCTTAGGAAAAACAAACAAAAGCAATGTATACACGACAAGGCATACAAAGGAACTCAAATATCCAACATACGTATACACGCCATGGTATACAAATCAACTCAAATAACTAACATACGTATATACGCCAAGGTATACATGCATAACCATTCCCATAAAACAACAAAACAAACATGTTGGGGCGTACAACACAAAAACGTTAACTGAGTTTGGGTACAAAATCAATTATGACTGAATCACAATATTCCCCGTACATAACTCTTGGCGAAGAGATGTTAAGGACAGTATTATCCTCCCCCTAAGCATTTCAATGTCGACAACTCAAAGCATAAGCCCACAACAACTACAAACCGAACAACAACCAAAACTACCCAACCAACTAGGGTACGTTCCCTTAATGAAACAACTCGAACGTACTCTAACATGCTCAATATACTTACATAAGCCCAACACTTAACATATAAGCATGCTGTAAGTTTAAAAGAAAGACAAACGTCAAAACGCAAACATGGACAGCAGCAGTGGGTCGCGAGGGGCGAGCTTCCACTGCTCATGGCTTGCGGGCAGCACTTGTAGGCTCACGTCTTGTCCCTTTGGTGCACGTCTAGTCTCCAACAACGACCAAACTCACAAAGCATACCCATACACAACCAAAGCACATCCTAGCATGATACTACGCATCAACAACATCCCAAACTCATCTCCAATGATTAAATCAAACCACAACAATCAACATAACCACAAAAACATCAAACTCGACAACATCCAACACTCAAACCAACAACATGATCATATCATCATGCTCAATACATAGAAAGTATCACAAATAACATCCTAAACATGATACTACGCTGAACTACGCGCAACAATCACTTAAGTTCCACCTAGCATGTTTCTAAGTTCTCTAACGCGATTCTAACAACCTAAGTTCAAAATCTATTCCCTATCGAACTAGAAAAACGCTAGTTACCTTGTTCTTCGCGTGGGAAATAGTGGAACGCTTCAATTGTAGTTAGACACCTTGAGAATTGTCACCACCTTCATCTCCTACGATCACAATGGCAAAGAACTCAACAAAAGCTTGGAAACCGGTGTGAAAATTAGAACCCAAAGGAAAAACTGATTTTGTGTGAGACAATGGTGAAGGAAAAAAATAAGAGAACTCTTTCTCTCTTTTTCTTGAGTGGCCGTGTGAAATGGAGGTGAGGGAGAGGAGTAAAATCTAATTTTATTTGACAGCAAAAGGTTAGTGAAGAAAGGGTGTTTAAATGGAGGTTTAATGGCAATGATGGCAAGGAATTATGAGGGTGAGTGAAGGGACTAACTCATAATCATATTAACGTTACAAAAGAAAGTCATGGCTGTCCAAAAACTCTTCGTAAACCCAGCACAACAGAATTTTCAAACCCGTAAGTTAAATAGCAAAAAAATGCGTAAACACTAGTACAATGTACGTTTTCAAGAATAAAGTACATCGCTTAAAATAAATATTATAAATGAATATTTTTATAAATAAAAATTATAATTATCAACAATCACGTTGTTGATGAAGAGGACTGGGATGAGTACTACCTACAACTACTTCAAGATATGGTGCCCAACTTCGACACTCAAATCTCCTCTGAACCAGAATCTGATACAAAATAACAAAAGAAAAGAATTAAAGCAGAGATGAAACATGACAACAGAAGGAAAACTATAAATGAGTTGTTATGTATGGAAAGAAAGGAACTTTACCAAATGTTGCTATGAATAAGACAACACAGAAGTACGGTGTTTCAAGATACAAAATAGAGGGATTATGGAAAAGAGTATGCAAACAGAGAGCTAAGGGTGATGTCATTGATGTCAGGTCAAGAAAAAAGGGGATTGTGGGGAGAAGACCAAAGGAATATAGTGAGGAGTTTCTCCAATCAGTGCCCCTAAATTTACGCACTTCAGTTAGATGCTTTGCAAGGGCCACTGAAAGTGTCTCCTTCAGCAGTTTATAGACTGCTCAAAAAGGGAAGTTGAGAAGCCATACAAGTAGTAATCATCCAACTTTGACAGAGACTCACAAATTGGAGAGAATGAAGTGGGTTTTATCCCACATTCTGCCTGGCACACCCACTGAACAAGCACAATTTATAGAGATGGAGAACATAATACACATAGATGAGAAATGGTTCTACTTGAACCCAGATACAAGAAGATCTTATTTATTGCCAAGGGAAGATGATCCATATAGGTGTTGTCAATCCAAGAGATTCAAGATTAAAGCCATGTTTATGGGGGTGACATCAAAACCAATTTATGATGCTCAAGGTAATCTAATTCATGATGGCAAGTTTGGTATCTTTCCTTTTGTTGAGAAGGTGGTAGCAAAAAAGAAAAGCAAAAATAGAGAAAAGGGCACTAGAGAGACCAAGGTTGTTGAAAAGATCACTCAGAAGGTCATCAGAGACATGATTATACAGCATGTACTCCCAGCTATAATGAGTAAATGGCCTGCTAGTCTGTCCAAGGAAATATACATGCAACAGGACAATGCAAGGCCTCACATACAAGGAAATGATGAGGCATTCAAGGTAACAGCCACTCAGAATGGGTTCAATATCAAGCTCATTCAACAGCCACCTCAGTTCCAGATTTAAATGTTCTTGATTTAGGGTTTTTTAGAGCCATACAAGCTTTAATGTATCAAACTTTTCCTAAGAACATAGATGAGCTCATTGAAAATGTGCAAGATGCATATGACGAATTTGATCCTAATGTTTTGAAATACACATGGTTACAATTACAGTGGGTTATGGTTGAGATTCTAAAGGTGAAAGGAGGTAATAATTACAAGAACCCTCATCATGGAAAAGCAAGATTTGAAAGGTTGGGCCTTCTCCCCAAAAATGTCCAAATTGATCAAGTTATTGTGGATGAAGTTGTGCAATATTTGAATGATAAGTTACCAAATCAAGATGAAGAACTTGAGTACTTTGACAATGAGGGAGTACAAGATGAAGAGTAAAGTGAATGGTATGTTTGCAGTTTTTGGGATGAAATGAGTTTTTTGGAAGAAAACAGTTTTTTGGAAGAAAACAGTTTTTTGGAAGAAAACAAAGTGGAGAAATTTAGTTTGCAAGTTTTTGAAAAGCAATTGATGGTTATATTGTTTGAAATATGTTTTTTTTGGTAAATACATAGTCATGACATTGAAGTAGGAAATTTTGATAAATTGCAAACCAAACCTAAGCTATGTAAATGTAGTGGAGGAATGTAGGTTTGTAAATGCAGTTTCTATGAATCATTATACTTATTCTATTTTCAGTTATGTTTCTTATTGAGATCATTTTAATTGTTTCTTTAAGTTTTAGGGACTGATGCACTTATGAAGTAAAACCACATTAACAATCAATCATGGTAAGACATCATTTGCCTTTTAAAATCCATCAGGGAAACTTGTAACTCATGAATGAGATCAATTCATTCACACCTCAAGGTACAATGCCGAGCGAATCATTGACTCACTTCGAGCTATTGATGAGTCCTTCATCATATGGATTAGGGAGTAATTTAAAAAAGAGGGGGACTCAATATAAAACAACAACAAACCAAGGAACAACAAAAGTGCTTTCTCTATTCATAACTCATCATTCATCAAATTGACATCACCTTTAACTCTAAGTCAGGCTCAACAGAAACCATAATCAACCAAAAACAACCAACAGCTTCCAACAACACAAGCATCCAACCAACATATCCAACAGCTTGTAACAACACAAGCATCCAACCAAATATCCAACAGCTTGCAACAACACTAGCATCCAACCATATATCCAACAACTTGCAACAACAAACCAGCAGTGTATCAGAATAATAAGGACTCAAACTTCACCATAATCCAACAGTAACCAGCAAAACCATAAGCATCAAAATAGAGAAACGGAAACAGAATAGGCATTCAGCATAAAAACAGAGAAACAGAAAAACGGAAACAGAACCAGCATAATCCAACATAATCCAATCTTATCCAACACAAACCAGCAGCATATAAACAACCATCAACCAAAATATTGCTATGATAAAAAATCGAATAAATTAAAGATAAGAAAGGGACAATAGTCAAACCTCTCTTACAAGCTTTTTTGTTAGATTCACCACCACCAATCACTACCCCCCCTCCTCTTTGAATCAAAATTGAGGAAGGGTTTTCTCCCACTTCCAGCACTTTCCCTAAAAGAACCCATCTTAGCCTTTCCTTTTCGGCTATATGAATAATAATTCATCTCAGATTCTATAAAAGGAAGAGCACAAACAGTATTGCGTTCAGAACTAGGGTTTTTAGTGACAGAGAATGGGGGTCTCATGGGAGTTTTGAAAACAACTTTTTCTTTAACTTCTTCATCCGAACTCACCAGATCTATCACTTCCTTCTTCCTGCCATAATGCTGTCTGTAAATTTCTTTCACACTTTCATCTTCTTCAAAGGACAAGGACTCAGTTAGTAGATCATCAGGAAACCAAGGTTCCTTCCTGTCCTTGATAGCATCAAGAACAACACACAAAGCTTTGCAACCTTTCGAACCCATACACTTCTCAGCAGCCCCTGATTCGTAAAGCCTACGAGGCTAAGGAGATCCATTCTCAATAGATTTCATGATGTCATAGATGAACATCGCCTCTTCCTCATCCGAAATTCCAAAGTGTGCATCAACCAAAGGACTCAAATCGATACCCAAAACCATTTCGTAATTAGGGTTTTCGAAATTTCAAAGAGCAGAGACAAAAATGAAGAAGAGGAGAGAGAGTAGATTTGTAGTAAACGAAGATGAGAGATAGTAGATCTGAAGATTTCGTGTTTAAGGAGAGAGAGTAGATCTGGAAAAATGAGGGAGATGAACAGAGAAGGGACGTGAAGAGAGATGAGGGAGATGAGAAGATGAGCGGTTATGAATGATGATGAAGAACCCTAGGTTAGATGAATCTAGGTGGGAATTTAATTAGGGTAGTTGGGAGGTAAGTTAAATTGGTGGGAATCATTAGTGTTAAGTTAGATTTTGTTAGGGTTAATCAGATTATTAGAGGAAGATAATGTACTTAAAAACAAGTCAGTAAGGGTAAAATGGTAAAAGTAAATGGCAAAAGTTACTAAATAAGGAAAAAGTAACATTGTGGCATCTATTTTGAAACACCCATATTTGTACAATGTGACATCTATTTTGAAACGGATGAAGTATATAGTTTGACCCATTATTAATTAATTAATAGTTAAGACGATTTTAAAAAATAATCTTATATCCTTTATAAAAAATTTCGCACACCTTATACAGTCGTACAAATAAACCAAAGTGAATAGATTAAACGAACTGAACTAAACTGAAATTAACTCGAAACTATTAAGATTAATCATACATGATAATTCGCTACAACATATGGAGAGACAAGACCAGGAACTCTCTGTAGAAGACACTGATCTCATCCGAAGATCAAATAAAAAATTCAAAAGTCTAGATCAAAGATCATCACAAACTAACAATTCAGATGAGGAAGCTATGGAAGTGTCTTTCGTTGCAGATACTCCCATCCCCACAAGACCTATTCCAACTGCATCTTATAGCAGTATGACTCGAAAATTCTCAATGAACCAAACGCAGGGCACAAATCATCAATATGATGAGATGAACGATGAATCGGAAGATGACCTTGATTCTGAAGAGGACCCAACTGAAGAAGACTGCCCTACAATTCTCCTCTCAAGGGCGGAAAAACAGAGACTTCGTCGCCCATGGAGAAATGCCTTAATTATTAAACTCTTCGATAGGCGGCTTAGCTACGCTATTTTGATTAAGAGACTTCGGATCAAGTGGAGTCTCAAAGGTGATATCACGCTTACAGACATTGGATGTGCCTATTATGTTGTCAGATTCACCTCTTCAGATGACTATGAGCATGTAATGACTCAAGGGCCTTGGCTAATTGGAGATAGTTATCTAACTATCAGAAAATGGGTGCCGAATTTCGTTCCGGATGAAGCACCTATCAAATCCCTAACAGCATGGGTTCGTATCCCAAATTTGTCGGTGGAATATTTTGATAGACAATTCCTATATAGGATTGGTGAGAAAATTGGACGGGTAGTACGGATCGACAAGAACAAGGAATCTATGGATAGAGGGCAATACATTCGATTTTGCGTCGAAGTTGATCTCACTAAACCTCTACTGTCAAAATTTCGATTAAATGGTCGTGTGTGGAAGGTGCAATACGAAGGCCTGCGTCAAATTTGTTTTAAATGTGGCCATTTGGGTCACAAGGAAGATGCATGTGCACAATTCAACACTAGAGCCAATGATAAGTCCAATTCTCAACATGATCAAAATGACAAAGCAATTCCCAAAGCTGTCCTAGTTGATAAACCAGAGGAAGTGAAAAATTATGGGTCTTGGATGCTGGTCCAAAAGCCTATGCGGCGTTCCGGAACTAAAAAAGGAGCCACGCAAGTAGCAGTGGAACAAGGGCAGAATCATCGCATTACAACACGAAACACTATCATTGGTGCAACAAGAAACACAATAAACACCTCATCGGACATCAACAGGGACGGTCCACCTGGAGGATCCAGATTTGCGGTTCTTGAGACGCAAGGGGAAACGGATCACTCGGAACCACCTTTGGAAAAAAATCAAATTGCTCACTCTGGATCCCATAATGAAGATCAATCTCCTAAGATAGACACCGTGATTTTAGGTGAGGATGAAGTTAATATGGAAATCTCTTTGGAAAAAAGTAAAGATGGCTTAAACAACTCAATCAACGGAAGATTTACAAATATTATTGATTTGGCTCAGGATTCTTTTCCTAATTCCGAAATACAAGGCAATCTTTCGACTGAAATAGGTTTGCTTCAAGGAAAGGATTTATCAATCCATGGCAAAAAAGATAACTCGTCCATAATTATTCCCAGTAATTCTCGGAAAAATCCTGCTGCCCAACTAAAAGATAGTAATACAAATATTGCTCGGATTAGGAAATTTGAATCACGGAAAATTGCTTCCCCCTATGCAAGACCGGCTGCACCAGGAAAAGAAAATTGGATTCCTAAATCACAATTGTCTGATCAAGCAGTAATTCCAAAGGAAATACCTCCTGACATTCATCTCTCTTTACTTCAAGTAAGTGATGACTCAACCAAGAATTCCCGTGACTTTGGAACTGCGAATACCTCCCGAGTATTCGACCTTCATAGATTACCCGACGGAGGGACCATCAATGATATTGGCTCATCCCCTTGTGAACAAGGTGGAACTTCATGTAGAGTCATTTCTGCCTCCGCGTCATCACCCTGCGGATCTTCTGGCAACGTTCCAACTCCCACTGGAGACACTTCACGCCATGAATGCTCTTCGACAAGCATTCATGTCAATTCTGCCTAGCACTCCTGTGAGTGTTTATAACCGCTACCCAATCTTCTCGGAGTTTAATATGTCAATCAAAATTATGATATGGAATGTTCAGGGTGCGGGAAGTCAAAATTTTTTGACCTTGATCAAAGAATTGATTCGTATTAACAAACCTACTGTGCTTGCTTTGGTGGAAACTCATATTAGTGGTGACACGACACAAAAGGTTTGTGATAAAATTGGTTATTCTGGTCAACTACGGGTGGATGCGCAAGGCTTTAGTGGAGGTATTTGGTTATTCTGGAAGGCTGACTTGGTTTCTATTCGCCCAATCATCTCAGACCCACAACATATCACTGTAGAAATTTCTAAACACGGAGAAATACCATGGATGTTTTCGGCAATTTATGCTAGTCCTGATTCAAACCGTCGCAGAAGATTGTGGGAGGCTCTCGAAAATCTCAAGAACAATTTTTCGGGGCCTTGGCTTCTTGGAGGAGATTTTAATGAAACAACCTCAATGAATGAAAGGCAAGGGGTTGGTGGCTCCGAAATGCAGCGTCGTTGTCGCTTATTTTCTGAATGGATTGACAATATGGGACTCTTTGATTTGGGGTTCTCTGGACCGGCTCACACTTGGTTTCGAGGTGAGACTCCTGCTACCTTTAAATCGGCTCGTCTAGATCGTTGCTTAGCCAATGAAGACTGGCGACTCAGATTTACGGAAGGTTTGGTGAAGCATCTCCCTAAAAGCAAATCTGACCACTGCCCAATCATACTTAGTACCTGTGGATTTGCTCCGATTCCAACAGCTACGAAACCTTTTAGGTTTCAAGCAGCTTGGTTAAGTCACTGTCAGTTTGATAACTTCGTTAACAAAAACTGGAACAATCAAGCTCCACTCATTCCTTTCCAGAAAGAATTTGCTCATAAGCTAACAGAGTGGAACAAGGAGGTCTTTCACAATATTTTTCGTAAAAAATCTAAACTTTGGGCGAGACTCGATGGGGTGCAAAAAGCTTTATCTCGTGGAAGACATCGTGGCCTGATTAAACTTGAGTCAAAACTTAGACATGAGCTTGATGATATTCTACACCAAGAAGAAATGTTGTGGTTCCAGAAATCCCGTTTGGACTTTATTAGAGATGGAGACCGTAATACTAAGCTTTTCCACCTTTCCACGGTCATCCGTCGACAGAAAAATCGCATCACAATGCTTCAAGACAACGAAAGTAACTGGGTTTCTGATGTGGAAGAAGTTAAAAAAATGGTGGTCAACTACTGGCATACCCTCTTCACAGAAGATAGAATCACAACTACAAATTCCAATCTCCCCTTGGGTTGCTTCCCACAGATTCCTCAGGATGATTTTAAGCTTCTTAGTAGGAGTTATGCCGAATGTGAAGTTAAAGAGGCTCTTTCTAGCATGAATCCATACAAAGCTCCGGGGCCGGATGGGTTCCAACCACTCTTCTATCAACGCTACTGGGAAGTGGTCCGCAATAGCGTCTCAGGGACAGTTCTAGACATTCTCAAAGGCACCTCTTTTCCTGCAGCACTGAATGATACCTTTTTAGTGCTAATTCCCAAAATCGAAAGTCCGCAACTAGTGACTCAATTTCGCCCAATAGGCTTGTGCAACGTGGTCTACAAAATTGTCACTAAAATTCTGGTTAACAGATTAAAAGGCATTCTGCCTTCTTTAATCTCTCCAACACAAGCTAGTTTTGTTCCTCGTCGGCAAATTTGCGATAATATTGTGATAGTTCAAGAAATGCTCCATTCAATGAGACGTAAACAAGGGGTTGTTGGTCAGATGGCTATCAAGATCGACTTTGAAAAAGCTTACGATCGTCTTAGGTGGAGTTTTATTCGTGAATCATTGGTGGAACTTCGCTTGCCTTCACAGATGACGGAGCTCATTATGCGCTGCATCACTTCGACATCTTTCCAAATCTTATGGAATGGTGAGCCCACTGATAATTTCTCTCCATCTAGAGGTATTCGTCAAGGTGATCCCCTTTCTCCCTACCTCTTTGTGATTTGTATGGAGCGTTTATCACATTTGATAGAGTTGGCTATTAGTCTGCAAACATGGAAACCAGTAAAAACAAGCAGACTAGGACCGTCAATTTCACACTTAGCCTTTGCGGATGATTTAATCCTCTTTGGAGAAGCAACACAAGACCAAGCTAGAATTATGGCCTCTTGTCTAGACACCTTCTGTGAAGCTTCAGGGAGTAAGGTGAGTGATTCTAAATCGAGAATTTTCTTCTCTAAGAATACGCCTTCTGAGACCCGCAATGCCATTTGTGATACTCTATCAATTGAAGAAACAGAGGACCTGGGAAAATACTTAGGTGTGCCTACTATTAATGGTAGAACCTCTAAGCGTGAATATCAATTCCTTGTGGACCGTATAAATGGAAAATTGGCAGGTTGGAAAGCTCGGGTTCTCTCTATGGCTGGGCGAGCCACTCTAATTCAATCTTCCATTAGCTCAATGCCCTATTATACAATGGAAACAACCAAGATGCCAAGGTCTATTTGTGATGCGGTTGATAAAGTTTCACGAAGATTTTTATGGGGAGGTGATGCTGAGAAAAAGAAAGTTCATCTTGTTGCGTGGGACAACATTATCAAACCAAAAGATGAAGGTGGTTTAGGCTTGCGCTCCATGAGGCAAGCAAATGCCGCCTTTTTAGCCAAATTGGGGTGGCGTCTGCTAGCTGAACCTGACTCCTTATGGTCACAAATTTTACGTGGGAAATACTGTGATGGTCGTTGTGACCTTGATATGTTCAAGCATAAATCAGGCGCCTCTAATGCTTGGAGGGGCATTGTTGACAATATTGACATCCTTCGGCAAGGGGTAGGAATGGCTGTGGGAAATGGCCAGAAGACTTTCTTTTGGCATCATAGGTGGATGGGGAACTCAACCTTACTTGAAGATGCTATTGTTGAACCCCTTTGGAATTACAAGATTGCACAGTGGATGAAATGTGGGATAAAACACATGGATGGAGGTGGGAAATATTCGCGAATTATTTATCTCCAAACACTCTTCAACAAATTGACTCATGGGAATTGCAAGAGGATGAAAATGCAGTTGATAAGATAATCTGGAATGGATCGAGTTCTGGTGGTTTTACTATAAAATCAGCAATGAACATTATTCGAGGGAATGTTAATCTGGAAAGAAAAAATTGTTGGGGTGCTATTTGGAAAGTGAAAGCTCCACAAAGAATCCGTTTCTTCCTGTGGTTAGCTGTTCAAAACCGCTTAATGACCAATGCTAATCGCTTTGTCCGACGGCTTACAGATGACCCTCATTGCTTAGTTTGTGGTGAAGTGGAGGAGAATGTTGATCATATCTTGAGAATGTGCCCTGTAGCGAAGATGGTCTGGCGTAAATTCCCGGGTATGAATGATGACGAATTTCTTGGTCTGAGTTTAGAGGATTGGTTTACTGATAATCTGCTCCGACGTAGTGATACTAGAGATGAGAATTGGCCTACGGTGTTCGCTACTACTACGTGGTGGCTGTGGAAGTGGCGTAATAACAGGAGCTTTGAAAGGGAGGTTGACATCCCACTAGATCAGATGGGCTTTATTATGACACGAGTAGGACTGATTTGCGAGGCTATGGAGCGTGAAGAAAAATATTGTCCTACAAGCCAACGTCAACGTGTTGAGATCACGGTGAAGTGGCATTATCCAAGGGAAGGTTGGGTTAAGCTAAATACAGATGGAGCGGCTCGAGGGAACCCAGGGGCAGCAGGTGCTGGAGGCATTATTCGTGGGGATAGAGGGGAAGTTTTAGAGATGTTTGCGGCAAATTGCGGTATTTGTACCTGCACTAAAGCTGAACTTCTAGCAATCCTACGAGGCTTAGCAATGGCGTGGAACGCTGGGTTTAGGAAAGTCCAAGTCTGTGTGGACTCGGAGGTGGTTGTTCGACTCTTAACTGACAAGAATACCCCCTCTTCTCACTACTACTACATCATCAAAAAGTGCAAGTCTCTGCTGCACAAACAGGATTGGGATATCACCCTACAACATTGCTATAGGGAAGCCAACCGAGCCGCGGATTGGTTGGCCAACTACGGTGTTGGACTATCTCCTAAGTTGGTTTTCTTACAAGCGGCCCCGGAGGGTCTTCGAGCCGTTTTATTGGAGGACTTTAGTGGGGTGGCTCTCGCTCGCAAGGTTCCTGCTGTGGCTGCCTAGCTTGCTTGGAGTGGTTTTAGTGTGTTTTAGTTGAGTCTTGTTTTGTTTTCTAATTTTTTTTTTCCCCCTTCTGTAGGTGTCTTCCTCTGTTTTAGTTTGTGTCTTGTTTCTTTTACTGGTCTTTGCTTTTCTTTGGTTGTCTTGAGTAGTTGAGTCTGTCATTTTCCTTATTAGCTTGTAATCCTTTTTACTCTCCTTTGGGCTTGGCCCTCTTAATCACCAAAAAAAAAAAAAAACTCGGTTCGAAGCAAGTACAGGCCTTCTCTTGATGAAAATAACACCAACATGTTTCACATGTCCAATTTGTCCCTGGCAAACCCCTCGCCGCCGAACTCAACTCAACACTCGTGCCTCGCATACTTTGTTCTACTTCGCAGTTCCACACTTCATGCACCCCACTCTTTCTCTCAACCAAAAAACCTTTGATTCTTTCCCATTTTTCCTGAATTCCTCATCTGTAATCCATATCTCATATCTTGATCAAATTTATAATCCTCTATTTATTTACAATCTCTGATCATATCTCACGCAGATTCTCAATCCGCCATGCCAGTTTCCTCATTAAGCTCTAATCTTCACAACAATGTCTTGAATGACACCAATTTCATCCAACAATGGAGCTTCAATCCCGTCCCTGCACGTAGGGTTTCTGTCCATTTTCAAACAAGAGCAGCTTTTAAAGTCCTGAATTTGAGCCATAATAGGGGAGATAATGTTCGCTTTTTTGTCAAATCCTTCGAGTCGAATTCTACTGTCACGATTCCTGAGGAAACTAGGGTTTTGGAGGATGATACTTCTCCGATTATCGATAATGGAGGTTCCGATGATGGAAATGGTAACTTTCCGCCTGATAATGGCGGAAATGATGGCGGCGGTGGCGGTGATGGTGAAGGAGATGATGAGGAAGGGAAGGAATTCGGAGCGATAATGAAGTTTGAGGATGTGATGAGAGAGACTGAGAAATATGGAGCTACTTTGCCTTCTGATATTCTTGAAGCTGCTAAAACTACAGGGATTAGGGAATTGATTTTGATGCGTTATTTGGAATTGCAGGTGCTGTTTTCTTACGGCCTGTTCGTTATCACTGTCAGTTTGCTGTTTTTGGTTTTTACGATTTTAGAATCATATGATATATTGTAAAAAAAAACTTAGTCATATGGACAGTAATCATGCTTATTAAAGGCTGACAAGAAATTGGAAACTACTTATTGTGGTTTTTTGGTTTTCAGAAAAAACTGAAAACTGAAATGCACAAATTTTATTGTTATATTATTTCATAATTTTAATGATTTGGGGATTGATTGCAGGGATCAGTTGGGCCATTAGGATTTTTGATGAGACATTGTGCTATGCTGCGTAATCGAATGTTGGCTGATCCTGCGTTCTTATTTAAAATCGGGACTGAGGTACGTTTGCGCTCGTTTTTCTCATATAGTCGCCCGAAAATAAGGTGTTTAGATAATAATAATGATGATCATGCTGAGGAGATGATGAATATATTCTGACAATGTGCTCATTAGTATCTTGAGGTAGATGCAATGAGTAAATACTATCCCTTTGATTTGAAAGTAAAAAGGTGTCTTTTAAGGTTGTGGCCATTCGAGTAAAGAATGTAAGTGGTTGCTTAATTTGGAATGGGGTACAAAATTATGGAAGGCCATCGGAATTGACTATTGATGTATGGACTTCTTGAGAGATGACTAAGATCAAGCTGGTCTATAATTGTAGAGATTGCATACCGAATGGCGAATAGTTGTTTGGAAATAAGGCCTATGAGCTAATCTTGGACTTGTATCTGTTATGCAGTCTGCAATGTCATTAGGGTTTTTCACTTACATCTGATTGTTGTATTTTGGAACCATGTAGATTGTAATTGATTCCTGCTGTGCTACGTTTGCGGAAGTTCAGAAAAGGGGAAAGGACTTTTGGGCCGAATTCGAACTTTACCTTGCTGATCTTCTTGTTGGTGTGGTTGTTAATGTGGCATTAGTTGGCATGTTAGCACCATATGTTCGTATTGGGAAACGATCTGGATCTGCTGGTTTTCTGGGAGGCTTCAGGCGTGCTTGTCGCGACCTTCCCAGTAGGTAAATGAACCTTCCTAAGATCCTAGGATATATACTGCACTGCATGTTTTCTAGCATTTTTATCGTTTTATATGTAATTTTCTCTTAATTTCTGAGCAAATGCTTGGAGAATTTTCACTTGATTTGGGTCTGTTTAGTGTTTAGTCTCGAAATTACAAGAGGTGGAGCAACTTGCTTCATAATGCTGTCTCAGTTTGATAGGAACAAAAGATGCTTACTAAAACTAATTATCTTACTTCACCTTGGCTTTGTAGCGTCTTTGAAGCTGAAAGGCCAGGATGTAGATTTTCAGTGCAGCAGCGAATGGCATCATATCTTTACTCGGTATTGGCACTACTTATGTTGGAAGATGAATTACAACTTACTGCTTTCCTGGATTATACTTACTTGCATTAGTTGTGGCTTCATAAATTAGAGGAAGATTTTTTTTTTTGAAAAAACAACCTACAGTTTAGTAGGCTGATACTAATACATGCCATTCTGGAAGCCCTTGCACAGCTTTACCAGTAGACCTAATCATTCCCTCTGCATGACTGAAATAGTGCTATTGCTGTCATGGGGCCTTTGCTGCACTTGGTAGATTACTGGCCAAAAGTTGAAGCCTCTTAATCTCTCCCCAATTTATGTATACTCCCAATTGGTTTCTTGGAGTTCCAATTCCTTCTGGGTTTTGCTCATTATGCAGGTGGGCTTATCCTGAGGTTTGTCTGACGTGCAATTTCTCTGTTCTTGTGACTTCTTTTAACCAGGGTGGTCATATGATAATGTGCTGTAAATTTGTGACTTTTGAGTAGCTTTGGTTTATTTGAAAGAGGTTTGCTCTGGAAGAGTGTGATTTTCTTGAGTTACAATACTTGTCTTTTGAGCCCTTTTAATAGTCCTTTCAGCCTCTGTTATTGAATTAAATGCATTGTATAAACAGGGAGTATTGCAAGGGGCTGTTGGATTTGGATGTGGAATTTTCGGCCAAGGCATTGCAAATCTGATCATGACTGCTAAACGGTAATCTTCTAACCAGCTAATTTTTCTGTTATTCTGATATCTTCTATGTTCAGGTGAAATTTTCATGTTTCAGTATGTTACAATATGCTACCTCTTGTAGAGGCTGCAACAATTATGACTCTTGTTAAGTGTTAGCAAGGAAAATGACGGGCGGCTATGATGTTTTGTTGGAAATAAGTTCTTGTCAAACTACTTATGCCTGTTCTCTTCGGCATAAATGAGATGAGATGCTAAAAAAACTGAAAACAACTTAACTGAACTAAAAGGAATATTAAAATGTAAGAGTAAAAGTATTGTGCAGAGTGGAACTGAACTGAACTGAAAATAAGCTAGAGAGAGAACAAGCCTCACTTCAAAAGTTGATTTTAGAAGCTCGAATGACATTCACTCTTGATAAGACTCAGGAACTCATGAATTTTAAATATTCAAGCAGCCTCCTTTACACCTATCGATGACATAGTATATATTGTTGATATAAGGTTGTGTTTTGACTCGCCGTAAATGAGTGGTCTACTTGTGCACAATATGCACTCCAAGATAAGAAACAAGTAAATTGTGGTTTGAATTCAAAGTTGAACCTTTTTGCTTTTGAAAGGGATGGTTCAAAAAAAGAATAGCGTCACTTTTAAATTTTGGTTCTTCCTGAACTTTGATATGACTAGTGCACTATATAGTGTATTGTGGCCTGTGGAGCCTTAGGGCTGTCAATACAAAATATTTTGGAGTTGAAAACCTCTGATTTGTTTGGCAAGAGAATAAAGAAGCAAGAGAGAGAATCTCATCCGCAAGTTATGGGCGTTTCAAATAATCTGTTTATTTTAATTTTGTTGAAAATTGGCAACGTACCGTACACAACTTTTGAAGTCACCAAACTACTTCCTACTATAATTCCATGCTCTTAAATCCTGTTATTAAGGTTACCAATGTCAAATGCATGAAAGTATGGCGACTTTTATGCCTTTGCCACTTACACGTAAGGCATAGATTGCTTCAAAAGTTGAAAACAAAACAACGCAAAGCAAAACATCCAAGTTGAATGTTTCGTGTGAATATCATAGAGAACTAAATCTTAAAGATTGAATCAGGAAAAGTAAACTGCAATAAATTTCTTCAAATTAAAGGTAAAGAATCCTTGAATCTGGTTCAAACAAATGGAATTCTCTTTCTATACACCGATGCAATTATATCTATGCATACAATGCACGTCGACTTTTTCACGTGCACCTGAATGAACTTAAATTCAATAAAATTAGCTTGAAACTTGATGGTTATTATTAGAGTGCTGCAAGTTGAAGACTTCAGTACAGGATTAATTAATGGAACTTCCTGGCTAATATGGTTTGGTTTCTTGAGCTGCTGAATGATATTTTTGCTTAAGATTGATAGTTTATGGCTTTATGCAAAATGTTTATCAACTGTACTAGTGGAGCCTTCCAATTGTCTAATTTACCCTGAATCTGAGACACTATGTTGTGAATCCCCCCGTCCCTTACTTTTGAATACAAGTACTTAAAAAAGGCACAATGCTGCCACTTATCAGTAAAGGTACTCGTTGTTTTTCATGTTGCCTGTAAACTTGAAATCTTTTAACATCATTCTGTCTATTTTTGCAATAGGAGCATAAAGAAGTCGGAGGAAGATATACCAGTCCCACCTCTCATCAAAAGTGCTGTGCTCTGGGGTATGTGTTATCCAACTTAGCTACTAAATTTGTACCTTTGACATCATATGAAAGCCTTTCAACTGTTCTCTCTCTTATGCGCTAGAAGAGTTCCATCTATTATCTGATTAGTGGTTAGTTAACTTTCCCAATTAAGGAATATTGAGGTTCTTTTGTTTATAGTGTCTTGATGCTTTCTCGTAGTAATATAAACATTCCAACTTCAATAAAAAGATCCAGACTGCTATTCTCCTTTTTCTGTTTCTGTTAGATTATTAATCTATGGAATAAAAATGTGAAATATATAAAAATATGATCAGAATTCTGTTTACCGTAGTTGAATACATGATCCTTTAGATGCACGTCTCTTAAGAATTTCCTTCTTAATGGTTAGAAATCAATTTATTGTTGCATTTGCTGCCCATGCTAGTACTGTATGGTTCAATGACTATCTGTACTCTTTTCGCCAGGTGCATTCCTTGCCATTTCATCCAACACACGTTATCAAATTATAAATGGACTGGAAAGAGTGGTCGAGGCATCACCAGTAGCAAAGAATATACCACCTGTTGCTATGGCTTTCACCATTGGCGTGCGATTTGCCAACAACGTATACGGTGGTATGCAGTTTGTTGATTGGGCTAGATGGAGCGGTGTGCAATAGAAGTTTCCTATCATCGTTTGACACAATCCCTCGACACACCACCTCTTTCAAGCCGCCCCTTGTCTCCGTATTCGACGACACTACTTGAAACCCGGGCATGAATGTCTCTTCACATGTACACTCAGCTTTGTTGGTAACAGTTCTCTTATTGCTGATTAGTGATTGTGTAAGAGCTTGTAGTACCCACCCAGGAAATTTCACGGGCAATGCCAGTATTTATGTGGTTTAATGCTCCAGCTTCTTTAATTTAGAGTTTCAGGATTTTATCTCCAATTTAATACTCCGTTATTGATCCCTAATTGTGAACTGTAGTGTGTTAATGTGCATGATTAGGTGAATCAGTCAGCAATAAATAAAGAAGCAAAGGTAGGTACATTCTGGATTCTGGAAGACAGACTGTATACTGCGGGTCAAATTTGGCGCTTGAAGTTTTCAAATACTCCATTGACTTAACAATATATTATAAGATTTTAGAAGTATTTCTTAAACTTATTAATCTATATTTATTTACGGGAGGAGTTTGAAAAATATTTGATGGGTTGATTGGTTTGTATTCACATCCTAGCCAGAAGTATTTAGGTTTTATATACCTCTGTTTCACAATATACACAACATTAAAGAATTTATACTCTTCATAAATCAAGGTTGCCACATCTTTTTACCAATATTTAAAAACAAAATGCTATCATGTAATGTATTACTGGATTGCTTTCCATGTCCATTTTCTAAATATCAATTTATGTGAATTTTACTAATCAATAGTAATTAACAATAACAATGGTCAAATGCATCGACATGTGTGTAAGGCAACATTTGTGTATAAGGCTACATATTTTTTAAAAAAATATATATATAATCTTTTTTATAAGTGAGTTGGCGGCTGACTGGGCTTTTTCCTTGATCAAAGCAGATCAGCTCAAGTATGAGATTATATTAAGGTAAGAATAATAATTCTTTGGGCTACTCCCACACAGGGCCGCCACCTGGAGGTCTATTACAAGCCACACGCTCCAACCCCCTTTCCTTCAAATCCCAAGCAAATGCTTGGGGGTAAGAATTGACCCTAGACCAAGTTAGGGAAAATGAGAAGGCTCACCACTCACCACTCACCATTTATCACTTGATGAGTCAACCCCAGTCCTTAGGCAACATATGCATGTATTGTAGAGGAGGTAGTATTACTTTTTCTTACGGTATACACCTGGGTGGAACTTTAGCTTCTTAGCCCACAAGAATATTTTGGTCAACCATTGGTAAATGACAGATGGGTTGTTGTAGCCTTGTAGGCTTGCAACACATTTTAAATATGATTGAATCTTTAATTCGAAGGGTCTATAATGGTTTTTTTGAAAGATAACCGTTGTAAATATTTGATTTTAACCATTTACTATATGAGATATTTGATAGTAGCCTTGATTTACGTACAAAGAACAAAATGAACTTGTATATATTATTTTTGAGAAGACTTTTATAAATCCTAGAAAATAATAGCCCTTCAATGTTCTATAAACTTCAATAATTATTTTGAAAAGATTTGCATAAATACTAGAAGAGAATATCCCTTCAATGTTCTATCGAATATTGTTTGCTATTGTCTTCTATCTCATTCCTTTGTTTTCTCTTCCCTACAAATCTCCTATCTTTCTCCCCCTTTGACAACATCTTACTGGTGAAGTGATTAGCATTTCCAAAATTCTAATCAAGTACTTACTTAAAGGTGGTATGGTTGGGAGGATTCATTATACTCTTGGGTATATGGTGTACCCTCTCATATTTTCTTACAAACAAGTGTATTTGGATGGAGAATGTGAGATGGTGCACCATACACTTGAGTGTATGGTGCAATTATATGGTTGGAACTTGGAAGTGATAGTGAGCCATGTCGGGCTTGAAGCCTCAAAGTTGGGTTGCTCAACTTGATTCGTTACACTTACATTTGAGTTCAAGTTGAGTCTTAGCTTTTTCTAGGTCAAATTTTAATATCAACTTAACTTAAAGTTTAATATTTTGTTTCAAAATAACACAATAAATACTTTTTAATGTTATAATCAGGGGTGCTAATCGAGTTAAGCTACTTGCGAGCAACTCGTACTCGACTCTGTCAAAACTTGGGCATAACTCAATTTTAGACATTAGCAAACTGAGTTGAGCAAGCGCTAACTTAACTCAATAGGCGTGGATAAGCTTGATAATTGTTTTCTTTGCTTTATCATACTATATTATAATTCATCAGGCTCATTTGTTTTTTTGTATAAGAATCTTAACTTAATTTAAAGCTAACATTTGGTAACTTAAAGAGTCCTAATACCTCTAAATAACAAAACTATTAGGTCAAACAAAGAAACGATCATATGAAAGGATAAAAGTAGACAAACATGAACCCTGTGGCTTCTATTTTGATTTTTGAATGTTTCCTCAACTTTCATTTTCTCCTTTTTCACAAGAGTTTCAATGCGGGTTTTTCAATCGGACTTGTTTGCTCGCAAGTAGTTTGAACTCCATGTCCAAAATCAGTCAACATACGATCAATAAGTTAGTAAGCAATAACTAAATATTAATGATCAATGTCGCGTGATTTTATTACAAATTCCTGAATGAGTACCATAAATACTATACAATGTAATGTAGCAATTAACAATATTTTCAACTTGTCCTCAAGTTTCTCGAGTCTAGTTTAACAGTGTTCAGTTGTCGAATCTAACATATTTAGCAAACTTAGCTTGCTAGGCTCATTAACTCTTTATCGCAACCTTAACTTATTGTTGAGATGAAAGATTCATAGGGACAATGATGGCCCTGTGGATGGTTGGATGAGTTTCTTGGAATTTTACAACAACTTTCCTTCGGGGGGTGGAGGAGCAAGGTATTATTTCAATTACTATCCTATATACTTCTATTCTATACTCCTAAACAGAGATAGTGTTAAGTGTTAATTAGGAGTGAACACAATCGAGTACCTATTTAAAATATTCAGAATCGGATTCAAAACCGATCAAAACTAGTTCCTACAATTTGTAAATGGATTTGGAGTTGGTTGAATCGATTGATGCAATACTGATTTTGAGTGGGATCCAACTTTCTACAATTAGTCCTAGAAGCAGTAGGAGCCAGTTCCAATATTGGATAATGTCATTTAAAAGCTAAAAGTTTCTTCACTGTTAAGCTTAAAAAAGACTAAAACAAGTTTCCCAACATATTCATAGTATCATCATTTGACATAAATTTGACCAAACTTCCATTTACGAGCTTAAATCTTAACTCTCTTAATATTCATCACACACAAAAAAATCCAACAGTACCTAGCTCCAAACCTCGTTGCGTCGGGTACCCCATCTTGGAACTAGATTTACCAAGTATCTAGTGGTACCGCATTCAGAATTTACTATCTAAAATTAAAACCAAATTAAACCTGATCCCAAAATTGGACTCAGATCCGATTCAAAACCTATTCTAGTTCCAAACCCATTGAATCCAGCTGATTTTAAGTCTAAAATTGAATATTCCCTCTATTTCATATACATGGTTACACTTCTTATTTTCATGCACGGCAATGCAAAATTTTAAGCATATCTTTGTATTTGTAAAAATTATAAAAAAGGATATTAATTAAATACATATCAAGACGTATCCAACAACATCCCACACAACTATATTTTTCCTTACTTATAAATCACAAACGACGATCAAAATTAACTTTAGTACTTCCTCCGTAACGAAATAAACGCAACAGTTGTACTTTTGATATTATTCACAGTTTTAACTTTGACCGTAATTTGTGACTTATACATAAGGAAAAATATAGTCATATGGGGTCTCGTTGGATTCGTCTCAACTTATAGTTTTTTATGATCTAATGTTTATAGTTTTTACAAATACATAATTAGAGATATTAATTAATCTTTAAAGTTTTATCTTGACATGCATGCCCAAGCCAATTATTGCGTTTATTTTATTACAGAGGAAATATATAATTGTAACTTTCTTTCCGAAATAAAGTTACTCATAAATTATTTTCTTACAAGACCAGGCAATAAAGTCGAAATAGTGGACATACACAATGGTGAAAAAGTGAAATGATAACCGGTTTAGACTTTGGACACCAAGTTTTAAAAAACACAGAAGAAAAAAGAGAGTCGTTTCATTTCATGCTCCTACTCTTCTCTTCTCTTCTCTTCTCTGTCTGACGGGTGACGGCCTGTCCAAAATATTTTTCCTCATTTTTAATTTCCTTGTCCAAATATTTTCTCTCTCTCTCTAGATCACAGTACTCCATTGTCTCCTTCTTCAAACCTCCATTTTCCCCCTCTCTAAACTCCATTTCCCATCTCTGTAAAATCCTCCATTTTCTCTCTCCTCCACCACACTCACTTTCGATCTCTTCAGAGGAGAGAGAACACCAAGCAACCACGATTCTCAGATTAGGTTTCTCCATCTCTATCTCTCGTGGATCTGAGCAGCCATGGCGCTTTCCGGAATGAGAGGTCTTTCCGTATTCATCAGCGACATTCGTAATTGCCAGAACAAAGAACAAGAGCGTCTTAGGATCGATAAAGAGCTCGGCAATATTCGTACCAAATTCAAAAATGATAAGGTTAGGGTTTTCATTTCACTCCTTATTCACTCTAATTTCGCCTTTTTTGTAGATCCACCTCAGTTTTTCGCGATTTTAGTATGTGTACTGTTGTTTATTTGGTGTAGGATATAGCTAATTTCAGCTTTATTGAGGATAATTTTGTTGCGTTATGCTTGATTTTGTGACTTGTCGATTGTAGTAGAGACGGCAGTAAATTCAGCTCTGCTGGTTGATCTTGAGTGCTTTTTTTGCGCTTTTATTTGTAACTACTGATATTCAATTGGGTTTAGTGTGAAATCGGTGGGGATGTTTTTGAGAAATGAGAGTGTTGAGTTTTGATACATGTATTTATCAGTAACTGACGAGACTTGTTTAGTGATTTTCGAGCTTTGAACCCATTCGCGTCCGTAGATCAGTTGGATACAAATATGACTCTTAGACAGGACCTGCAAATTAGCTTAATTGAACTTTACAAACACTTTGGTTGATTTCTTCATTGAAGACACTACTAATTTAATTTAAGTAACGGGTACATTGCGAATTCCCTCCATCTAGTAATGATATTCACGTATACTGTCTGGTAATGTTAAGCCAAAATTGTCACATTTGCTAAAATAGAATTAGAATGTGATTAGATTTCAAAACTTATCCCCCAATTCGAACTGAGTGAAGGAGAGCGGATGGAAGAGGAGTTAGCTATAATAAAGGCTGTCTTAGTAAAAAGCAGGGTAATCCTTAATTGTGAGGGGATGCTACAACAACAACAACAACAAACTACTAAGCCTTATTCCCAAAAAGATTTGGGATCGGCTAACGTGATTCGTCATTTGAAACAGTAGCAAAAGGAGATGGGATCGACAAGTGTGATAAAGTTTTTTTTTAAAATTGTCACTCCGCTTGTGAATGTGTGTGTGGCATTCACCACTGGTCTCACGCCTAGATAAAGGAGGAGAGTTGCGGTGGGTTTGGGGCGGCCAGTGTAAAACATAGTCTCATATCATGACATGAATCGAAAATGTGAGGGGATAGTATAATGTGAAAACTATTTGAACTTAGGGAGTATGTTGCATGCCTTAGATTGCAATACTTGCTTGGAGACATGAAAACTAAGCTTAAAGCAAGGGGATTTGCCATGAGAGGAATTGGAGCTATGTTACTTAGACACGGATGTCTACTTGGATACGGGTGTCCAAGTGTACGACTCGGCTATTTTGTAGAAAAAACTCAAGTTCTTAGTTTAAAATGAAGTATCCAAGTGAAGTGTGTCCGACACGACACCCAATTTTTGAGGTAAATGAAAGTGTCGGAGTAACGTAGAACTGGAGTAATGAGAGTTAAATAGTGGTACAAAGAAAATCAAGCATTTAGTCACTAGCTTTGTCGACATGTTTATTTTCAAGTCAAGGATTTCAGGTCTACATATCTCATTTCGCCTGCTTTCAGCATTTGTTAAGACACAAGTGGAGAACTTTAATGGTTCATTCGGGTTTCTTCTAGTTAAATTTTGAATGGGAGGATTGAACTTTGGAATTTGAGAATATATTTGTGGGATTTAGACAATTGTATAAAAAGCGCGCCTCAATCTGTATCGTACACTTTTATTTGGCTAAGAAAAACATTCTTAAAGAGGCATAGGAGGCGCAATTGGGCACACAGAGACCTTTATACACCAGTTTGCGCTTAGGCTCTAGGATCCTGTTCACCTAAGTGCACCCTGATCTTTTTTAGTAGTAGGGAAGATGCCGGAGTGGTGGTTGAAGTATAATTTTTAGCTAATTTTTCTTCTCTCTAAATTTTTTAGCCCTGGAAGCATTGTATTTGTCATTCTTTCCGACAAAAAAAAGGTTTGGAAGAAATGGGGTCAAGGAAGACGCGGATCATTACCAAAATTCTACTCTCAAGTTTCCTTTTTTGATTATGGTTTATCTCCATGTAAATACATGAAACAAGAACAAAAATTGTATTTTGTAATTCCCAACAACCAATGACATTGTCTACCAACACTCTTCGGAATCACTGCTTCAAAATTGGCCTCCTTTAGGGGTAAAGCTTTTACTTTGAGGCCAAAATGAGAGGCTGAGATGAGAAACAGATGAGAATATGTGAAACTTAGATGTGGTATATCTTGGTCGAGCTCTTCAAATTTACAACTTAGCTTGAGGAAGTAGAACCAAATATGCAACCTTTTACTAAAAGTGACACCAAACCAGAATAATAGTCAATTTCATGATTTTGGGTTTTATGATTTTATAGTATGTTATGATTGTATAAAAGGCTTAATATTTGTCATATTGACACTAAAAACGATAACAAGGAGACCCTAAATTTCTAGTTTTTGGCAATGGTTAATTTGCTGGTAAAGTTATGAATAGTATCATGAAGATGAGATATTGAGAAGACACTTAGGGAACAAGAACCATGATATTAGTCTCGAATATCTCAACGCGTTGTCTTCTCTTTGTAGAGAAGCATGTAAGAGAGAAGATATGACTTACATTAAAAAGGACCAAAATTTTTTTTAATTGAATGTTACCTAAGCTTTGGTAGACCAATCTGGGGCAAATATCCTAATTTAGCGAAATAAGATTTGGTTGTTAATGGTGGTCGCCGCCTTGCCACTAGGGCCGTGTTCTTAGTGGACTGCAACAAACTGAAATCCTAGCTGAACTCGGCTCGAGTTAAATTAATTGACTAGAAATTAATTTTACATTAGTTCAATCTAAAAGAACAAGGGTGTAGATAACACTAGATAGCACTAAAGCGGTCGGAAGCTTTTAGCGAGTTTTAGTCTATTGTCTTTTCCCTCTCCTCCTTCATGTGGGCTGGCATCATTAACTAAGAAACCCCGTTGAAGATTCAATTTATAACTTATTAATTGGGTTAGTAAGAGTTGCTTTCCTTTTTCTTAACATAAGAATTGCTTCCTTCGTACCATATCTATTGCAACCTTTGACTTTTTCACTATTCATACATTCCCTGTTGACCTTCTTTTGTGATTTATGCATGAGGATAAATATAGTTATGCGAGATCTTGTTAGATTCTTCTCGATATATGCTTAATTGATATCAAACTTTTATAGAGATATTAAAGTGTAAAGTAGTTCATTAGGAGGAAAACTTCCTATGTTGCAATAGATATGGAACGGAGTTAGTATAATTTTATTATACTTATTAATCCACCAAAACTTAATACTATAAAGATATATAAATAAACAAGAAGTAATGGTTCGCCTCGCTATGAGAGGGTGCGCCTTTGCCTTATGTGTTGCCCCCGCCTTCGCCTTGCGCCTTGGTGCACCTCGTGCCTTTTAAAATTAAGCCAACTAGTGTCTATTACATCAACTTTTGCAATGAATTGATACAACCTATAATTTAATCTATTAACTTCCTTAAACAGTGTGCCCAAGCTAGTGTCTCAATTAAATTGGGACTGGCGGAGTATATTTTTAAAATGTGGGTCTTGGTTTGCCTAGATGAGCTCTCTATTCATACTTCGATCCCTAGCACCCATATTGTCGCTGCAGGCCTCATGCCTTTTAGAATATTGATGGAAACTTGGAGTATCCGATATCATATAGAGAGGGGCTGTGTAATTTGGATGGGGTGTGTAAAGCTAATTAGTATTAGGTTTTTATAGAATGTGTTTGCTTCTAGTATAAAATAGGAAATATACGTGCAACAAGTTGGCAGTTTACTTTTTATATGTTAGCTAAGACTACGGGGTAATGATGGGGAATTTTAGGGCATAACCTAGCTTTGTCTTGTTCTTGTGCTTGGAAGCTATCGGGTAAAATAGCGGTACTTCATATATGTGATTATGGAGTTCATACTTCATATATGTAGTTACGTTATTCATAACTTCATAGAATTGGAAATGAACATGTATAGCTACAAAGGGCTTGATAAGGATTCAGTGGCTACATGTTATTAGTTAGTCAAACTTAGATGCCAGAAGATGACAGGTCTCTCAATCAAAAGAATTCTGAACAAAAGGGAGTTTGTAACTTTATCTAGATTTCGGAACCCTTGCCTCTATATCTAATATTGTCAGTAAATGAAATCTATGACTGAGTGAGCATGGTATCTTTGGAATGTTCAGATTACCTCATAATATTTTCACTACAAAAACCTGCATACACCCAGTACTCCCACTAAAGCCTAATACGTTCATTTCAAAACTTCAAAATCTCGTTTTTAGGCTTTTATAGATTTATAAATTTAATTTTGTTTATAGGTTGTTCATTTTGAATATCGAGTACTTCATATAAAGACTTAGTATTTCATTTTAAAGGCTTGACAATTCACTTTGGTGTACCAAAGCCAAAGCACCTCCTCCTGTAGTTAATTATCTGTTTGCTATTGATGAGAGCCATAGGCTTATGAGCTTTCCTGTTCGTCCCCCCTTTTGATGTATATTGTGGGGATTTGATTGGTAAAAGGTGTATCATAATAAACTGGGAGCTTAAGATTATTATCTGTTTAGTCTATCTATTTGGCTGATTTGTTGGTAGTTTCACTTTATGTTTCAACTTCATGTTGCCCTGCAATCAGTTGTGTTGCGTAGTTGGCAGCTCTGCCTGTCTCCTTCAGAAGTCTGCTTTCGTGTTAGCTTGCATGCACTATAATTTTGTGAAAAATATTTGTGGAAAAATAGTCAGATCTACCTTTTAAAACAATTTTGTTGAAAAGAAACCTAAAACAAATTTTTGTTTGTGAAAAGAAACCTCAATGCTAAAATCCGGCATTGATTCATTTTCTCTGGCATTGGCCTACCCTTTTTCCTCTCAACCAACTTAAAAATTGATATTAGCACACTGTAATTATCTCCTCCCTCATTTTATGTTTCAAACTATACCTCTAGAAAAAGGATAGGTTAATGCTCGAGGATTCTTTTCACAAACGATTTCATGATTTAGGTTTCTTTTCGCAAAAACTGTTTTAAAAGGTGGTTTCTCGCAAAATCGTGGTTTTAAAAGGTGATTTCTCGCAATTTTTCCTAATTTTGTGAATGTTTTTAAAAGTTATGTGTTGTCATTTAGATTTTTTTCGAAGTAAAATTATCAGCTTTTGTATACTAATGGTGTTTAGGCATCATACAATCAACTGGTGTCCTTTTTGCTCACAAATGTCACATGTACCAGGTATTCGTGTTAAATTATGCAACTGAAATGAGGATACTCGGGAAACGGGTGTAACAAAAAGACATGTAACTATCTAGAACACTTTTAGCCAAGTCCATATAGCTAGTAACCCAACACCATTTAACTTTTCATGTTGAGGCTGTGATGTCCCAGTTTTGATATAGGCTATGCCTTCTGTTATTGCACCTGATCTTAACCAAACCAAATCAACCTATCCTTAATCTATTACTTTCTCCTCTCAGTAATTAGCTTCACATTGGGATTGGCATGGAGATTAAGTTAGTTGTTAGTTGTTACACAAGAATGAATTTTGAAAGTGCTGAGAAAACTAATAGAAGAAAGAGAAAGGTTGGGAAAGAGAGAGAAGAAGACTTAGGTAGGAGAGAGAAAAGAGAAAAGTAAGTATGAAATTATAGAAATGAAGCGAGGAGTTTTCTTGCAATGCCCCAGAATGGGAAGTGTGAACCTGGGAGGTCAGTTTTTCGGGATGGAGGGAGTAGTTTAGAAGGACTCTTTCCTCAAATTTTCCCAGGCCAAAGGGAGCCTTTTTCCTAAACAAATTGAGATTGAGGGGTAAACTCATGGGAGAAAAAGTTTAATTTCAATTCGAGGCTTCCACATTCAACTAAAAAAGAATGCAAAGAGCATATTGTGGTAAAGAAAAAAAGAAGTATAAGACATAGACAGATAGCTTTGACAGCCTACAGGTGAACTAAAAGAAATACTGAAATTGTTTAGTAGTTTCAGTATTTCAAATGTGCAATATTTTGAAATGTGCAATATTTTGTTTTAGCAGTTTCCAACTGGAATTTCATCGTCCTATGCACATATCTTTTTGTGCACAACTGGTTCTTTCATGGACACAATGTTGAAAGCTAGCTTCATCCATCTTTCCTTTTGTTTCGTACAACCTCTTCTTTTCTTTCGTCGATATGTTGTCGATAGTCCTTCAATGCTTCTAAAGTCTGAAAGAATTTCATTGTTGTTTACACTCACTCGCTGCATGCCATATTCTTTCTGTGTCTGCCAATCCTCAGAAGGAAGAGCAAACGCAGCCATCAACTGAGTGCTAAGTGTTCTGCAAATGTAGCAGGAACTTCTGGGTCAAAATGAATTTAGCTGTTAAAGTCCCTTCTACTTTGTCCTTCTTTTGGGGGTTGGGGGTGGGGTTTGAAGGCGGGATTCTTCACTTCATACGTCTAGCTTTGATTATCTGTATACTTCTTATCGACCATTCTGCCTTATTGTACTGCTCATGCCACAAGGAACTTCTTCAATCCTAACTTGTTCTTTATTTAAAGTCCTGGTCATTTGTGTTCTTTGACCTCACAATTTTTTCTTTTTATAGGGTTTGTCTCCGTATGAGAAGAAAAAATACGTTTGGAAAATGCTTTATATATATATGCTTGGTTATGATGTTGATTTTGGTCATATGGAAGCTGTTTCTCTGATATCTGCACCAAAATATCCAGAAAAGCAGGTATTTTCTCTTGCTTCCCTCTCGTTTATAGTATACTGTTGATTTCATTTATGTAGCAGAAATGCACAAAGGTTCCAGGTTCAGTTGTGATTGTGTATCCATCTAGTCTAATAAAAGAGTTTGCTGTCAATTTGTTGTCAATGGTTTATTAAAAGTGACAGAATAATACCAAGAGGATATGAATATGAGGAGTGAGCATATTTAAGATGTTGATCTCGTTTGTTATACTTTTATTATTAGTTTGGAATTTGGATCTTGTAGGGTATATAGCGTCAGTTATTGCTCAACAATATTTCTGGCTTCTCTCTGTGCTTCCTTGGCAAAACATTTGAACCACACTTATTGATGAGTCCATGACTGCTCAGGTTCTTTATGGCTGTTTTGGTATTTATTGCTGCAGGTTGGTTATATAGTGACGTCATCTTTACTCAACGAGAATCATGATTTCTTACGGTTAGCTATAAATACCGTACGCAATGATATCATTGGACGCAATGAAACTTTCCAGTGTCTTGCCTTGACTTTGGTATGTTGTTGATATGATCTCTTTTCTATTTCTGTTTTCCCATATTTAATTGGCTTTCTGTGGGGGCCCATTTTGGATTTTGTTGTGTAAATGGCGTATAAATTTGTTCACTTTTGAACCCAATTATGGTTTTTTTCCAATAGCAGTTCACTTTTCTGCTTTATATATACGTATGTTTTGCAGTTTTGGATCATGCTTTAAGTAATAATTTTAGGTGACCAGTGATAAACTGCTTCTAGGAATAGACTGATTTTCCATGAGAGTGTGCGGTGGAAGGGTTAACAGTAGGTTGGCCTGCAAATATATAGATGAAGTATGGTAATTAGTAGTTGATTGTCATTAGACTTAGCAATATGTTTATGGAATGAGCATATTTAGAACAATTGGTTGTTGGATTGGATTGAGTCGATGAATTTTTAGTGAATAAGCATATTAACAGCAATTTTGCTTTAATAGTTTTTTCGGATAGGGAAAACCGAAGGGAAAGGAAACGTAAGATTCATATAGCATGAAAGAAGAAAAAGGAAGTGACTTTGACGGAATCAATTTCCTTTTCCTCTTAGGCTCTATTCTTTTGGATTGAATGGACCTCGACTAGACTGGACTGAACTGAATTGAACTGACTGAAATTGTGAGACAAATGGAGCTAAATTGCACTGAACTGAAATTGATTGCTATGTCCAAAAGAACTTGTTTCAAGTAAACCAAGTCCTTCCAATGTTAGACTTGGAAGGATTCTGCAAGTTCAATTTTCCCTCCCCTTTCTTTTCTTCACCTTCCCTCTCTTTCCCTTCCCAACCTTTTGCTCGATAAATGCTACCCAAACAAAGTTTATAAGATGAAGCACAATTTCGCATTTAATATAAATATTGACTTTATGCCACTGTTAAGAGTTGGATGCAAATATGCAATTGCGTCTTCTGTGTCCTTTGTACATCCAAACAGCTACATGCTGATTCATAAAATCATAACTTCTGCAATCTAGCAAACACTTCTACGGAATCCATTTTCTAAATGTGCCGATTACATCTGCTAATAGGGCTGACAAAATCAAATATGTATTGGATTTTGAAATTCTGATTGAATTTCCAGATTTCCAGTAAAAGGTCTTACTTTATATTCCATCCCAAAAATTGGGTAGTCGGTTGATTGGGATATCAGATTGTAAGCCGGCTAGTCCCCGTGAAATGTGATATTGGAATTACATGGGGATTCAACAAATTATCACAATCCTGCATTTCAAACTTTCTGATGTATTATTAAAATTAAAGATCTCCTAGCATTATATTATATGTCAATAAGCTAGATTTACCCTTTATTTTGTCATATAACGATATAACTTTCTTGTATTATCTTTTTTTTTGTATCCTATGTGTTGTTTTGTCTTGAATTGTGCTATGACTCCAATGGGACTTGATCTCTTCCTATGTTATGTTAATTTCTCCAGGAATTTGATTATGCTATCAATAGTTATTTGCATATAGATTATTAGATTAGTGGTATACACTTTTTTGGTCATCAAAGATATAGTGAAAATTAAAATTAAAGATCTCCTAGTATGATATCATATTATATGTCATTAAACTAGATTTTACCCTTTATTTTGGCACATAATGATATAAGTGTATAACTTTCTTGTATTCTCCTTTTATTATTATTCTATATGTTGTTTCGTCTTGGATAGTTCTACGCCACCAATGGGGACTTAGGCCATGTTCTCTTGGACTGAATTTATGGAATTAAGTTCAGCTTAGTTCGGAGAAATTAAACCCGGTTCAGTTCAGCTGTGTTAGTTTTCCCCTAAATAATTTCAGTTTCAAATTAAGTTCATTTTTGTAGTGAACAGGGCCTTAATCTCTTTCTATATATTTGCTTACTACTCCAGGATTTTAATAATGTTATTAGTAGTACTCTATTATGATCACCAACTTTCTAGTATCCTCTTTATTTGTATATCTTCATTATTTTGTCTTGGGAAAATGCTACACATTTGCTTTTCAGAGTCTCCAAACTATACCATTGAGGCAGGGTTGTCAAATGGGTCGAGTTGGATTCATGTTCATTATTGCTTTAGATGGGTTGAAATTCCGTTGAGCCAAACCTAACCCAATTATTAAATGGGTTTACAACCATTGACCCAAACTTAACCCGCTTATTAAATGGGTTACCACTGTATCCTCTTTAATCTCTAACAAAATATTATTATTTATAAAAAATGGTGTTAAAAAATGAGTGAATGAAATAACCACTAGATACATAGAGCGAGTGAACGAAGTAACAGTAGATACAATAAGCAGGTGAATGAAATAACCAGTAGACACATAAAACTTTCTAGGTCAAAGTATAATGCTTCAAAACATTATATGTTTGAGCCTTAAATGTCTATTGTTTAAGATTGAAAGAGCGGACATACAAATAACTACCACTCCATCCCCAAGTAAAATTAAACAACTACAATTAATGGTTGAGTTTACCTTGTTGCACTGGCTTCTTCACCCCCTTTGTTGCTTGCCACATTAAAGCTTGAAGGAGGCACGTCCTCCGAATCTTGCTTGTGATTTGAGTAACTTAGTGAACGGGTTGGATTTGGCTAACGAGTTCATGTTCAACACTTCAACCTATCGAAATAAATGATGTGAGGTGGCAGTTTCCGAAACCTAATTCGCTTATATCTTGTGGGCTTTATGTCAACCCAATTAGTTAAACGGAGCAAGATTTCTTGACTTAAACCCACTTATCTCGTGTTAGCAGTAAACAATAAAAAATATACTATTACATGTTAGTTTGGCTCTAGAATGATGAGAGTAGCTTCCATAATAGTTGTCGTCCAGTTTTTCTAACCTATGATCCAGATGGATCCAGATTTTGGTTCACAGAACCACTTCACAAATAAATTCAGTTAATTAATAAGTTAGCTCAATCCGTGTTGTCTGATCTTTAACTTTGTCAGCCTTGATTTCTGTTGTTTTTCTGAGGCAGGTTGGAAATATTGGTGGTAGGGAATTTGCAGAATCATTGGCTCCTGATGTACAGAAGCTACTGGTAAAATTCAATTTTAATCTTCTGCAATTTCAGATTAGTGTTATTCCGATTTCTCACTTTTGACTGTTCCTTTCTGTTAAGATGTCAAGCAGTTGCAGGCCCCTGGTGAGGAAAAAAGCAGCTCTATGCCTTCTTCGTTTATATAGGAAAAATCCAGATGTTGTAAATGTAGATGGCTGGTATGCCCTCAGAGTCCCCCTTAGCTGCCCTTCCTTCTATTAGTACTCCCTTTTCAATCTCTCTTTGTCCCTTGTTCCATCTTTTGTGGTTTTGCTTAGAACAAATGGAATCTGCTACTAAATCTGTCAGTGGAAATGGAGGGATATAGGGAGATTAGAAGGTTATTAAGCTCTGATCCCTTGACTCGTTTGCTTTTGTATAATCAGGGCGGACCGAATGGCACAACTTTTGGATGAACGGGACTTGGGTGTTTTAACATCTGCTATGAGCCTTCTGGTTGCTTTGGTGTCAAATAACCATGATTCATACTGGAGCTGTGTTCCCAAATGTGTCAAAGCGTTGGAAAGACTTGCTAGAAACCAGGATGTTCCACAAGAGTACACATACTATGGCATTCCATCTCCATGGCTTCAGGTATGTGTTCCGCCTTTTCTTGTCTATATCAATAAGGGAGGAAATATTGTAACAGGAAACAGCTGTTCACTCACTCGCTTTGACCTCCCCCTTGCTTTACCATCCTCCCTTCAGGTCGTAATTCTTTGTGTTGATCATTTCTCTTAACTTTGTGAAGGTTAAGGCTATGAGGGCCCTTCAATATTTTCCTACTATAGAGGACCCAAATACCCGGAGATCACTATTTGAGGTAAGTTTCTTCTGTACAGACCAACTCTACACTTCTACTCCTTTTAGTAGATCTGATATATATTCCTTATTGTAGGTTTTGCAACGGATATTGATGGGTACAGATGTTGTTAAAAATGTTAACAAGAACAATGCTTCACATGCTGTTCTGTTTGAAGCGCTTGCCCTTGTAAGTATCCTTACGAAGTACTTCGTTTTTCATAGTCAAGCTGTGGAAAGTTGCATTTAGTCTACCTTTGTTTGTCTTTTAGTTGATTGCATCACTTAGGAACTGTGCAGTCGTGCATTTCATGCTTAAGAAAAACTTCAGCATAATGATGCCCGCCAAAAATTATTCCAAGCTTCAACTTTATAATTAAAGCACTGCCTGCATTTCTTCTTGTTTGTCTAGTTTATTGTAGCTCCCATTATCACGAAGGATGATAAAAAGATGATGAAATTGTCATGTGAGGGTAAAGGGTAAGTAGAGAGAAAGAAATATTGGAGAAATATATGGGACCAATGATTGGATAAATAAGGTTAAAATGGAGGAAAATGTATAACAAAAAGGGAAAGATTCCTAGTAGGACAAGCAAAAAGAAACGGAGGGAGTGCAAGTGAAGGAGCATATCTTATTTTTGCTAATCGCAATGTATGTCACTTGTGGCGAATCACAGTAGTCGTATATTTGTAGAATGTATGATTGACTCTTCTATTTCATTCTTTGAATTTGTCTTTATTACAGGTTATGCATCTTGATGCTGAAAAGGAAATGATGTCACAATGTGTTGCTCTGCTTGGGAAGTTTATTGCTGTTCGCGAACCAAACATACGGTACCTTGGTTTGGTAAGTGTTGAGACTTATAGTTTCTGTCTTTTTTCCCTTATTTTTGAAATTATATTAAAGCTGTATTTGTGACTCCTGTCAACCTTTGAATGAGCTCATTGCGGTTATCTAACGGGATCTTTATGCTTGGAAATTGAAATTGATTTGCTGCAGGAAAATATGACCCGGATGTTGATGGTTACAGATGTGCAGGACATCATAAAAAGGCATCAAGCTCAGATCATCACCTCACTGAAGGATCCTGATATCAGGTTGATCTTCAATCAAGTTTTTCGACCCTCCTCCCTTTACCTTTTTTTTCTCATGCAAATTGGCAAGCTGAGGTTTCATACTTTTTAATGTTACCATCTTCTTTTACCATGATTAATTCTGAGCACATCATTTTCTTTACGAAATCAGTCGGAAGACATTAATTGTCCCAATCTTATTAAGTGATTTTGAGTGATTTTCTTCTTCTTCTGCTGAGCAGTGCATTCTGCAAAAGAGTAATAATGGTAGCCTAGGAACAAAGAATTTATAGCAACATCTGTGCTTCTTTGTTCTCTAAGTTTCATGGATGCATCTTTTGGTCAATAGTTGCACACACTTTATCTTACAATATGGGCAATGATTGCCATTGACCCACGCTACATCATTGTGACACCTGTCTTTTTTTTTTTTTTTTGGGGGGGGGAGGGGAGGGGGGATTGTCATCAATGACGGACCCCCATCATCCGCTCAGGAAAAATGAGAACAAAAGAAGTAAAATTCTAAAAGAGAAGTGAGAAGTGATGAACTACCTTAACGAGAACTAAGTTGGTCTAGGTACACTAGTTGTTCACTTTGTTTCTTAACTAATATGTCGGGGGTTTGAATCCCGTCCATTGGGAATGGAAGAGGGGGGGATTGTCATCAATGACGGACCACCATCATCCGCTCAGGAAAAATGAGAACAAAAGAAGTAAAAGAGAAGTGAGAAGTGATGAACTACCTTCACGAGAACTAAGCTGGTCTTGGCACAGTGGTTGTTCACTTTGTTTCTTGACTAATATGTCGGGGGAGTGAATCCCGTCCTTTGGGAATGGAAAATAATCCTTGGCCACCCTTTTACCCTTAAGTGGAGCACGCTGGGCAAAGGGAATAGTCATTGCTACCATTAGCGGATACCCTTGGTTTTAACCAAAAAAAAACTAAAATCATGAGAACAAGTTTTGCTTTTTGTCAGAATAGTTAAAATTCCCTGGAATTTTCTTGCTTCCTTATGGTGCTGAATTATTGATGAATGTTAGTTTATCTTATCAGCATTCGGAGACGTGCTCTTGATTTGCTTTATGGAATGTGTGATGTTTCGAATGCAAAGGAGATTGTTGAGGAGCTACTACAGGTTGGACAATTTTTTGATGCCTGACATTTTTCTCGTTTGCTGAAATATACTTATTGTTTTATTAAACAAGCATCGATCTTTATGGCCAACTTGTTCGAGGAGACATGCTCTAACATCATTCTGAAGCTTTTTGCTACTCAATTTTTCAGTATCTCAGTACTGCAGAATTTGCAATGCGGGAAGAATTGGCTCTGAAAGCTGCCATACTTGCGGAGAAGTTTGCGCCTGATTTGTCATGGTTAGGCTCTCTTTATTCTGCCATTCTTTAAATGATGCTACTTAGCTTACATGGCCTCCATGATTATTTGGTAGAGTGAGTTTTTAAAAGTAAAAGTGCTTCTTAACAATAACGAGGTTATGAGTGAACATCCAACGCATAAAAGTTTTCAGCAGCATGTTTTGGTACATCTTGGGGAAACTTTAGCTGTGCCGAAGAAATTTAGTGCAATGAGTTTCTGGACGCAAAATATGCAGCTGAACTAAAATAAGGTTTTGAATGAACATCCATCAGATAAAAGTCTTGAGCAAAGTTTGTGGTGCATCTCAGGAGCTCTGGTTGTGCCTCAGAAATTTGGAGCTGTTTTTGCAGCTTAGTTTACAGGGGGCGTTGTGCCTCAGAAAGTAGCTATACTCTGAGTGTATCAAAGACCACACTGTTCTTTCCTTTTTTGGATTATGCCACGGCTTAGTCACTTGGCCAAGGATTATCTCCAGAACATGTCATGTAGAAGTAAAGAGTACTTTGGATTTGGTGATTCATTATGTTTTCTTGCTGTCATTTCTGTAAGGGCTGCTTGTATTCAATTTTGACATAGACGATGAAATTTATTTTATCCTTCGTTATCGAAAAGAAATAATTAACCGATGGTTCCTATTGAATTGGAACCAAAATACTTTGTCTCTGGAGACCTTCGCGTGTTTTCCGTCAGTCGTAACCACAAAACTACAACTGACATAAAGCTGGTTACTTCTTCCTTGCACCTGGAAATGAGTGTAGCTGAAAACCATGGTGTGTTATGCTTCTTGCACGTGGACTAGGACTACTGAATGTTTGATGCTCAAATAATCAAATTCAGCGTGATGTTAGGCATGATGGTGGTCTGAACCAATGTTACCCAAAGCACGGAACGGGGAGGAAAACACGACCTGAATCCCCAGCGGTATGTTCCGGTTCGTTGAAAGGCGACTTCTGATGCTCGGGGAAAACTTGAACCCTAGATCTCAAACCGAAAGAATAATCTACTAAATCAAGATTTGAATTGTTGGGGCGTTTATTTGTTATGGACTGAGTCCAGGGAAAGGATCCCACATCGATCGTATGGGAGGTTGGTGTGGTTTATATAGAACAATGGGCTCTCCTCCCCTTGAGCTAGCTTTTGGGAAGTGCATCCCTATTGTTCTATACCAAATGGTATCAGAGCCAAACCTCGGAGTGGTGGCCCACGGAGTGGTGGCCTGAACCAGCCAGCCGTGACCAACGTGGCCGTGACCAACGAGGACGTTGGTCCTTATGGGGGGGCGAATGTTATGGACTGATTCCAGGGAAAGGATCCCACATCGATCGTATGGGAGGTTGGTGTGGGGTTTATATCGAACAATGGGCTCTCCTCCCCTTGAGCTAGCTTTTGGGAAGTGCATCCCTATTGTCTATAACATTATTCTACATGTCAGGGCGAATCTACAGGTCACTTTCTTTAAGACCAGTAATCTCTGAATGCCTTTTAACGACAATCTCTGGACTGAATTCCAGCAAGCTTCCACTTCCTTTTTTTCTTTCTCTTGTTTTTTGTATCTATCATGCCTTTATTGTTTACTCTACCTCACCCTCTCTGCTTCTCTCTTTCTCTCTCCACCTAATTTAATATATGTGGGGGTAAAGTAAAGTCATGTAACATACTTTTGACCATTTAATTCTTGCGACTCCTTGTAGTTTTTCCCTACACCATACCTCTATATCTTCGCTTGTCTTTTTTTCCTTTTTCTTGTCACCAATTAACATATGTCTAGTATAGAATGTATTCTGAGCATCAATTACCAGGGTTTTTATCTGAAAAATTGTCTTTGTCCCCCTTCATCCTGGACACTCTAAATTTACCTCTTGAGTTTGCGTTTCCGTTTCCTGTATTGAATCAGATTCTATTTTTGTTAATAAATAAGATTTATATAATGTCGTGTACATAAGTTTCCTTTTTCCTCCCTTCATCTCTGTACAGACATCCAATCCGTTTTCTCTTCAATACCTGAGGACTGGTTGGATACACCATTGACTATGCCTCATGTCTCGCTAATTTATGCAGGTATGTGGATGTGATCCTACAATTGATTGATAAAGCAGGTGATTTTGTTAGTGATGACATTTGGTTTCGCGTGGTGCAATTTGTGACAAACAATGAAGATTTGCAAGTGAGTTGCCCTTAAGTTCCTTTGTTAATCAGCCTTTGGTTGGCATTATTTATGGTGGACCTATTGTTGTTCTTGCTTATGTTCTATTTTCTCAGCCTTATGCAGCTGTGAAGGCCAGGGAGTATCTTGACAAGACCGCTATACATGAGACAATGGTTAAGGTGTGTTTCCCGACAGCTAACTACTCCCTCCGAAAGAAAGAAGAAAAGAAAGTAGAAGATGTTTTATGTTCCTTGAAGATATAATTTTATATAGCTAGCATGCTCTGGATAAGAATGCACTGTGACTCTGAGAAACTTCACTGTTACTTTTCTCATTTCTCAAGTGACGGGGAACACTCTAGCTTTAAGGGACCCCATTCATGCTTTACTTTGTGATGTTTATATCTTGTAGAATTAGGATCTTTTTGGGTTGTAGACTTGCTGTATAGTTTGAATGTGCCATCAATTCTTGCCATGTAAGATTAACACAGAATTTCAGAGCCAAGCTTTGCATAGTGTTTCATATTATACCTTTCTAATTCAAAGCCTACTGACCTACAATTGGCACCTCCTTTTTCCGCCCCTGTCTTGGGTGAGAGGTTACTAATTACTGGCTTGATTATTGCAAATTATTAACTATAACTGATATCTTTACTGCGGCGCTGCTGAACCTTTGTGTTGCAGTACCATCTTTCTCCTGAATGCATCATATGTAGGTTGTGCTTGTTGCTTCCCTTTATTTTATATGTGCATGTGCCTTTCTTCCTTCAAATTTTTTGGGCAACTTACTGTCCACTAATATAAAAAAAAAGCTATACAACTGCTGTCCTGAGGTATAGGTAAAGTTGCATTAGAATTTATATAAACAAGATGTTTGTGAGTGGTATAATGATATCTCCTTTTTTTTACCTCCAGCCCCCCTTTCCCTTGCAATAACTTTTTTTCGCAACAACACACATGTATCTTATGTATCATACGGCTTGTTATGTCAGGTCAGTGCTTATATACTTGGAGAGTTTGGCCACCTTTTGGCCAGAAGGCCTGGTTGCAGTCCCAAGGAACTTTTTAGCCTCATCCATGATAAGCTTCCTACAGTGTCGTAAGGAAACTCATCCTTATTGCTGAATATCTTTTATCCATTATCTTTCCCCTTGTTTCTGAATTCTCAAGGAGCTTTTATTTTCTCAGGACTTCCACTATTCCTATACTGCTTTCAACGTATGCGAAGATTCTAACGCACGCTGAACCTCAAGATGCGGACTTGCAGAATTTGATTTGGGCAGTGTTTCGCAAGTGAGTGTCACAACATTGACATTCACATACTAGTATCTTACCTGGAAACCTTTGAGTTTGTGACTTTTCTTTTTATTTCAGATATGAGAGTTGCATTGATGCAGAGATACAGCAACGTGCTGTAGAGTATCTCGCATTGAGTAAGAAAGGTGCTACCTTGGTGGATATAATGGCTGAAATGCCAAAGTTCCCTGAGCGACAGGTACATTCTTGGATTTTCCTTTAGTTGCACGTAGTACTTGTGATTAAAGAAGGTTGTTCAAATCAGATTTCGATCCAATTTGATCCAATTCAAGATTTCGAATATTTTGGATTAGTCATATTCCGACCAGAGAATATGTGAAATTCAGTTTTTTTTTGTGTTGGACAACATCCAGGAAACTCCATTAAAGTCTTTCATTTCTAAAATTCTTTCCCAGTTCTATTGTATTTGACTAGTAATTACAAATGAGTTCGCTTATTGTTTATGTTATCAACTTGAATGGATACAAAAAAGTTGTTCCAGTCTAAAAGAAGTACTACAGATGTGTGTCATTTTTTTGAACTTCTAGACAACCTTAATAGTGACTACCTTACATGCCGCCTCCCAAAAAGAAACTACTAAGAAATTTCAAGTACTTATATACGATAAAGTTCACTAACAACGTAGCAAAAAAGGCATCCAAATGCACATATCTTTGAAATAATTGTTTTGAAACTTTTTGAAAATCAATAATTAGGATATCCGAAATCAACAAGTTCTGATCCAAAAAATCTGGATCTTGAAATTTTGAATCGGATCAACCGGATCAAATTTTTTGACCTAATTCTTTATGATCAATCAAAACATGCTTTTCTAATGTGAGAAAAAATTGTTTCTAGATTCTGATATTTGTTTTTGTAAATATAGTCTGCTCTTATTAAGAAAGCTGAAGATACTGAAATTGATATGGCTGAGCAAAGTGCTATCAAATTACGGGCACAGCAGCAGACTTCAAATGCTCTTGTCATTACTGACCAGCGGCCAGCCAATGGATCTCCTCCAGTTGGACCTCTTACCCTTGTAAAAATGCCTAGCATGAACACTGATATGGTTAGTCAGTTTTCCAATGAAACTTGCTTTGTTCGTCTCTTTTATCATCCAAACATTTCTTTATTTTTAGCTATATTTGATTAACACTACTACACGCACTCTATCAATGTTATAGGATGATCAAGGTACACAAAGAGGATTATCTCAGTCAAACGGGACTTTGAGCGAAGCAGATACCCAACAGGCTGCTTCATCTCCAGATCTTCTTGGTGATCTTTTGGGTCCTCTTGCTATTGAGGGCCCTCCAGGTACAGCCATGCAATCGGAGCTAGAGGTGGTACCAGGAGCCGAAGGTACTTCAACTGCAGTGGATGCGTTGGCACTTGCACCAGTAGATGAGCAAATGAATACTGTACAGGTATCGAGATCTGTGTTTACTGCTTAGATTACGTAAATCGTGAAGCAATAATCACTAGTTTTTTGTTGACATGCTAGCATCAGAGTTTATTAACACTGTTAGATACTTGTAGTAGCAATATACTTGTAGCTTGCCCTTATTGACCAGGCTTTGTTTTTCTGCAATGTTTGGAGACCAGCAAGTGTTTTTCTGCAGAATTGTACGAGGGAGTATTTGAGGGTTGAAATATAGAGTAATGCAGAGAGAACTTGAGGAAGCATGATAATTTGGGATTGGGAAATGACAACTGTTTGACGTGATTTGAAAATCCTTGCTTTGACCTCATTCTAATATGTGCATAATAGTGGTCCAATTCCAAATGTTTTGGATTTGCAGACAAGTTATATGGGTGAATTCAATTTTGCAAATGAATTGCCAATATCCAAAGTGGCCGTAATGGTATTTAAATATTTGAGAAAGCTCTGATCTTGTCTAAAGCTTTTCTGGTTTGGTTTAGTATCTATTTTATAGTCTGATGTGATTTGTCTAGAATAAGTAAAAAATAAGGTAACCAATACATAGACTAAGTAAAAAGTGACCGTAGAACTACCTCTTATGAGCCACTTTACAAGAATCAGTTATAAGTCTCTGATGTAATGTAACAAGAACATAGCCTAAGAGCCTAAGTTACAAAGGTTATGAGAACTGTATTTCTCTGAATTATTTTCTAGATGGAGTGTTATAGTTTGTAATTGTTACTAAAACTGACTACATATGAGAAACTTTACACGAGTAAGTAATGGATTTTTTAAATAAGATATGTAACGTAGGTTTTGAGAACTGCATTTTTCTGGAAAAAATATTCTAGATGCAGTGATATAGCTTGTATTTGTTACTAGAACCAACTTCTTATGAGCAACTTTACTAATAACTAACCCTGATTCCCCGAGCCATCTATTCTATACTGTTTCTCACCAATTTCTTTGTTGTCACTTGATCGTCACAAGTCAACAGAACCGCCATGTTAGCACTTGTCAAAATTGATTTGTCTCTCAAACCTGCAATTGTCAAAATTAGTAATGTAAACTCAAAAGGGATGATTGGTATACTTGTTGTGAACTTTGATAACCTTGATAGTTGATTGGTTGATTCAATGCATCTTCGCGCAGCCCATTGGAAGTATTGCCGAAAGATTTCTGAATTTATGCCTCAAGGATAGTGGCGTACTATATGAGGATCCTTACATACAGGTTTGAAATGTGCTTCCAATTCTAAAGTTTACTTTAGTACCTGCATGGTGTTCCTCTCTCTACTTCTGACCTTCATTTTGCAAATGTAGGTCTGTGTTCTGAAAGAATAATGAGAAGGAAATAACTGTTTCTACTTTATGCCCTTGTGTTTATTCCGATTTCTACATTGTATACTAGCTTTTTTTAAAGTTCCACACAATACCCTTCAAACTTACCTTTCTTAATGCAACAACACCCTCATGGTTCGCTAGGCATTGTAATCTTGGGGAACTAATCTAATTTATAACTATTCCCGGAATCGTTCTATCTCCCACCAATTCTTAAATTAGGTATATTATTATATTAGTCCCCCTAGATTATAAAATTTTACAAAATTGATGACGCCCAGCTAACTGTAAGGGTAATGTGCATAAAAAAGGTTTAAATCTGAGGATTCTAATAAAACTTTAGAATTGTGTACAATGTAGAAAGCGAAGAAACGCAAGGGTATAACATAGAAAAAACCAAAATTAATCATCAGTGATACCATTAGGACTCTAAATCTGTTGCTGATCCACTTTTCGTTTTTTTCTTAACAGATTGGAACCAAAGCAGAATGGCGAGCCCATCATGGTCGTATGGTCCTTTTCTTGGGAAACAAGAACACTGCTCCACTTGATTCAGTACAGGCAGTAATCCTGCCTCCTGCTCATTTGAAGACAGAACTTTCACTGGTACCCGAGACTATACCTCCTCGGGCGCAGGTGAGGATTTATATATATACTTTATTTCTTACTCTTGTCCTCTATTACTTGGACTCAGGTTCCAGATTGGACACACCATATATGTCTAGTGTCCAACTTGTCTATATTTGAAAATTTTCCGCGATTTTGGCCCGAAAATGTTCGTAGTATCCATTTTCATGTTGGAGTGTCTAGAATCCGACACGGATCTTGAGATAAAATGAAGAGTCCAAAGTAACATAGCTCTTGCTTTCATTCCTTTCATTTCCCAAGATCTTTTATGCATGTAGTTCTCGATAATCAAAATAAAGTGCTCTCTGAAATTTCTTGCTGTTATGTTGCCTAGGTACAATGCCCACTTGAAGTTGTGAATCTCCGTCCAAGTAGGGATGTAGCTGTTCTTGACTTCTCATACAAATTTGCAACCTCCGTGGTATTTATTCTACGGGACTCGTATTTATCTAATAGGTTTTGCAGTGTGATTGTTTCACTAGATTCAAAACTGTGAATGTCTACTTTATCTGAGCTACAGGTGAATGTGAAGCTCCGTCTTCCTGTTGTTTTAAGCAAGTTCTTGCAGCCAATTTCTGTGTCTGCAGAAGAATTTTTCCCTCAATGGCGATCCCTTTCAGGACCACCGTTGAAGCTCCAGGAAGTGGTGAGCATTGAAACAGTATTGTTCTTTCTATTTATTTTTTACCCTAGCATGCTTTATCTTGGCTTGGTGGCTCCTTAATTTGAAAGGATGAGGTCTCTTAGAATGTTTTTGTAGACTGACATGTTTATGTTTTGAGGCTGAGAGTGTCTATCATGAAGCTGGAATGATCATGATAAAGGTTGTAGAAAAGAAGTCTTTCGACTAATTAACAATAATGAGCACAAATGAATCCTGACATAGACTCCATCTTATAGTTGCAAAACTGTGTTTTGCACTCGCAATTATATTTTTTTCGCATATTGATGTGATGCAATTGTGTTAAACCAAGATTAATCTTTGAAATAGGAATGGTGTATCTTGCCCTCCATGATTTATAACTTTGATTAAGTTGATTTTTCCAGCATAACCTTAGGAAGTTGGACATCTTTCCTATTGTTTGGTTGGTAGCTTATCCCTGTACAGATGTGGATATGACAACTTTTTGTTCAGTTTCCTTTAAGGGTCTTTGTCCAGCAGACCTTTTTTTGTTTCTTCAGTGGCCTTCAGCCCACCACCATTAGAATCTTTTTTGTCGTCATTACGTTCCTGTACATTATTTTGGTTACAAGAGGTTAACTTAACAGTAGACAAGTCCTGTTGGAGGTGTTTTTCTTGTGGATTATTCTGATTTACCTTGCAAGATGTCTTGTCACGCTGAAAGGAGTCTTCTCATGGAACACTGAACTTAGATGTCATTTATGTTTTATTCGTTTTAGACACAATTGATGAAATATATTGTTATTAGATGAGATAAAGGTCCTTTCACATGTGCATAAATCCCTTTGGCATGAGCAAACTACATGTGTATTTGGGATTAATAAGTATAGGCCATTATTCTATCAAGCTTCGAGCTACAAGATATGGGGTTGAAAGGCAAGTATCTTAATATGTTATGTAGTAGTCTTTTGGTATCGTATTGGTTTCATTCTTATTAGTCATAATTGTTTTGTATGTAGAGGCTGTGAAATCATTAACCACATACATACAAGTTAATGGTTGAACTGAGAGGGGGATAGGATTTCCGAAGTGAAGAAACTTTTTTAAATACTTCAAGTCTTATAACTTTATGATATACTCCATGATAGTAACTTTGCTTCTTAAAGATATTACCATCTTTAGATTGAAAATCAACTCATGGTTGTCATGAGTTGTATTGTTTGATTTGAGATTCATCGTAGAGCCTTGGACTGGTGTGAATGGGACAATGTTTAGAGCTTTTCCATGCTGACCTCATTATATTCTTTACTTTCTGCTTGCCTAGTCACTGCGAAGGTCCTAACGCTTATGCTAGTTGCCTTGATCCTGAATTGGTTTCTAATTTTCATTGGCTATTGCCTCTTGCTTACCTCATGCTAAGTTAGGCTTGCCTTACTCGTTCTGAATGGAATTAGTTCCAGTTTTAACATGCTCACATTGTCCCTAGTTGTAAGATGGTATTAAGAATATTTTTATAATTTTACAAAAAATCCCTTCATAATTGTTATGTTATTGTCGTTCTCTCCCAATCCTTAAAGACTTCTAAGAAAATTCATGTATATATCGTTCCTATTTTAGGAAATATGACAATATTTTCATGACATCCTAGACGTTTTGGGGGGCTTGATAAAGGGTTGTTGTGTGGCTTTTGGCTTTTTCGTGTGGTTTGGTACACGGCTTTTTTAATAGCTGAGAAGCCACTTTCTGTCAAAAGTAGAAAGTTATTTTTACTAGTTTTTTTGGAATGACTTCTGGTAATTGTTTCTATCTTGCACTGAACACTAAGCTGATTTTACCAACATTCTTATAAACCGCTAGTAGTAACATGGCCAATACAAAGAACAGTCCTATGTTGCTCCGACACCCTGCTTCCCCCGGAGTATCGCGAGTCGACTCGACACGACGCGCGACACGACTCGCGACACGCCTGGGTGGAGGTGTCGACACGCGTACCGGAGAAGGATCGACGGTGAAGATGCGTACTGGAGTAGGCTAGCCCAGAAGAAGAAGTCGTCAATAAAAACCCAAAGATAGATTCTTTTCCGAAGTAAAACTCAAATCAAAGCTTACCTGGTTATAATTGATTAAAACCCCCAATTAATTTCACGAAAATACTTTGAATTGAACCCTAAATTAAAACCCCAATTTCGAAAAAAACCCCTAAATTACGTCTGAGGAGTTGAAGGCCGCTTGGGTTACTGAAGTAGCGTTGTCTTTTGCTTTTCTCTCCTCTTTCTCTTCCTCTTTCTCTCTCTTATTTTCATTTTCCTTGTCTTTTTTGTGAATGACCACACACTGACACACATAATAAAAGACTATTGACTATTGACTATTGAGCTTGCTTTCTCTTCTTTTTTTTGAATATTTTTTTTGTGGTGGACAGCTGTAACACTCTTTCCGATTCTCTTTTTTTGTTCTTTTCTACTTCTGTACTTGTACTTTCAAGTAATAGAAGTTAGACTTACAATTCCAACATAATAATAATAAGTAAAATTATATGCCTGCATTCTATTGGTTTTCAATATTATAACTTATCATTGTTATTACTATTTATATGTTATTTATTTTTTGGTGAAAAGTGTCGATTTTTTCCCGACACTTTTTATGATAGCCGTATCCAAAACATTAGTCAAGACACTTTATTGACCGTATCCCCGTATCCGCTAATTTTTGGGAGTAGAGTGTCGGATCCTTCGATCCCTACTTGGATAAGACACCCAAACCCGAGTCTGTGCAACATAGGAACAATCAATTGCCAAACACCCCCGTATATGATGTGACATAAGAATATTGTTTCCAACATGGAGGATTACATTATACTTTAACAAAGCTATCGATGTGATACAAGAGCTTTTTGGGATCATGATCCATCATTCGTCCTTATGCATGACGAGACGAGACAGATTCAAGATACTTCATTTTGAATTTCGCCCCAGCCTGTAATGCGGCAATGCAGGCATTGAAATATTTTCAGCTGTTACGTACTGATGTGCCTTACTATTTATTTTAATACTTTCTTACCCTTCTGTGACACTTAAGCTTAGATGTTCTCTCCTAAAAATTCTCCCTTTTTTGAAAACTTTTGCAGGTCAGGGGTGTTAGACCTATGCTGTTATTAGAGATGGCAAATCTATTCAATAGCTATCACTTTATGATTTGTCCTGGACTCGTAAGTTGCTGAGCTTTCCATATGTCCTCTTTCCTTCATAAAGCATTATGATTTATTTTTGTCTTGTGTTCCAGGATCCAAATCCTAATAACTTAGTGGCATGTGCAACTTTTTATTCGGAAAGCACAAGGGCTATGCTCTGCTTGGTATGTTCTTTGGTTCTGTTCTAGGTTCAAAAACCTCTATTCTATAGGATCATGTACAAGCACTGGCACGGTGGCACCCCCCATTCCCACCCCCACCATGTTCACCTCTTTTGTGATGTTGGAGGTTCCTCCTTATTCTGCTTACCAACTAATAGTTCTGCTCCAGCATTCAAATGACACATTTTCATGTTATACAGATAAGAATAGAAACTGATCCTGCAGACAGAACTCAGCTACGCATGACAGTTGGCACTGGAGATCCCATGCTGACCTTCGAGTATGTTTTGCTGTATTAAATTATTTTCATGTAGCTAAAACTGGCAGAAACTTACAGGTGCTATTTTACAGGCTAAAAGAGTTTGTCAAGGAACAATTAGTTGCCATCCCAGCAACTTCCCGAGCAGCACCACCGACTTCACCAGTACCTGCACAGTCTACTGGCCAGGTGTCAGCATTGGCAGATCCAGGAGCTATTCTTGCTGGTCTGCTGTGATAAGGATGCAGTTGATATGTTTAGATGATCTCTTTGTTAATATACATGTACAATTGATTTACAGCCAAGCCTTAATTCATCTGATTGAGCGAAGAGGTGATATTAAACTCCATCATGCTGGGGCTGGCGGAATTAAGAATGAGCTAATTTGTGGTCAGCTGCATCGTTGGATATAAAAAGGGCAGAGGGGGCGTCCGGTATAGGGATTCTTTCTTCACAATTTCAGGGTGGTTTGTTGAGATTTCTTTCAGCTTAGTTTTCCCCCCTCTTGATTTTGTTCTATCATTTTTTGTCGTTTAGGATGCGTTATTGGTGTTGGTTCTTGTAATATTTGTAGTATTTAGCCTGTAATAGACGCATCTTGCTTTTTTTTGGGTTTTTTGCCCCTCAATTTTTTGGGTGAGAAAGGGTGTTGTAAGTGGAATGAGTAAGAATTAGTGATTTATATTTCTCTAATACCAAGCATAAAGTTGTAACCAGCAAAATTAACCTGAGCAACGTTGTTGTTATGCTGTCTACTATTGTTTTATATTGTAGACTTATGTTGAACCATGACTACGTTTTATCCCATCATTTTCCTAGGGTTCATTGTTTAGTGGGCCTCAAGTGTAAGAAGCAAAAAGTTTATTCGTCAAAAGCCACAAGACATGCATTGCGGACATCAAATTCCATCCAATACAGGTCTGCATTGCGGACATGCATTGCCTCAGGAGCTGTCGCGATTTTATGGGGTGTTTGTATGTTGAAATCTGGATTGGAGCTTTGGAACAATTAGTATGAAATACTTCTCTCAAAAGGAAATGGAATCTAGATAAAATTATCATCAAGCCAACGATTGAATTTTATCTTACCATTTTCATGATAAAACACAATTGTAGGTTTAGTTTTTCCCTTCCTCATGTAACACGATAGAGGACAAAGAAGAATGGAAACAAAAATGGAAGGATAAATGGGATAAAGGAAGAAGGTATGGAATACCGAGAAAAACGTATCTTGCCTATTTTCCTTTTTTAGAGGGGGAATTATTTCTGCCATTGGGAAAACTAAATTTTTCAATAAAATGTTTATTGTTCAATCAATAGGAGCCTTAATCTCTATTCTACAAGTGAAGAGTAGGGGACACTAAAAATCAACATTTATCTTTTTTTTAGAATGCTAATTAAATGGAACAACTTTCAACATAACTAATTGTTTTCACATTTTTAAATTTTGAAAAAAGAAATGCAAAACACCCTAAACAAACTTACTGTTATAGAATTTTACATGATTGCGCACGCATCGCGTGCATATATAACCAGTTTTTCTTAGAAGGAACTGTCTTGGCTGAGTTGAATTTTCACTAAATTATATTGTTGAGAATCTTGAGATGAGCTACATTTTTTGACATATTGTGATTGTCAAAATATGGAGTGTATCTCCATTACATGAGATTGATATAATTACATAAAGCAAAGAGAGGAAAAGAGAGAAAGAGAGTTTATAGGATAGATTTGATTTACATTGATTTGAATGAATAAAGAGAGATGAGCTCAACTCTCTATTTATACAACATAAGCTCGAGCTAAGTTTGTTAGAGATATCACAAACAATCTAATAAACTTTAGATGAGCTGGCAATCTATGTAACTAACAAAACTATCATATTACATAGAAAACAAAAGAGCTAACTAACAAGCTAAGCACACTCTATACTTATTACATCATGATCTCATGTAGTATGTTTAACACACACACACCCTCCCCCTCAAACTAGGTTGAGGATTGAATAGACCTAGTTTGGAAACCAAGGTATGAAACTGAGAAGAAGGTAAAATCTTAGTGAAAACATCAACCAACTGACTTTGTGTAGGAAGATAGGAAAGTTGAAGAAGCCCTTCAAGCACCTTATCTCTTGTAAAATGGCAGCCAATATCTATATGCTTGGTTCTTTCATGAAATACAGGATTTCGAGCTATATGTAATGCAGACTGATTATCGCCATGTAAAGTGATAGGTTTGAGATTAGAAACACCAAGCTCTTCAAGTAATCTGACCACCCAAGTAACCTCTGCAGCAGCCATAGACATATATTCAGCTTCACTAAAGGATTTAGAAACCACAGATTGCTTCTTTAATTTCCAACTGATAGGACTATTACCAAGTAACAATACATACACTGAAACAGATCTTCTTGTATCCAAACATGCACCCCAATCACTGTCACGGTAAGCTTGTAAGCTTAATTGGTCTGTAACTTTCAAGAGGATGCCTTGACCTTTACTATGAGAAACATAGCTAAGAGTATGAAGGAGGGCAGAAAAATGAAAAGTAGTAGGATTATGCATATATTGGCTGAGGGTTTGAACAATATAGGTTGGATCAGGCCTAGTATTTGTGAGAAAGTTTAATTTGCAAACAAGTGATATGTATAAGAGAGGATTAAGAAGAGGAGTACTAGTAGAGGAATCCATTTTGAGATTCAAAGGTAATGGAGTAACAGTTGATTTAGGAAGAATAAGGTTGTGTTCATCATAGAATGGAAGAAGTTCATTAGTAAATTTAGCTTGTGTGAGAACTAGACAATCTGAGAAATGGTGAATTTCAATACCACGAAAAAAGAAAGAAGACCAAGATCTTTAATATTGAAAGTCATATGGAGATGATGCTTGAAAGCAGCAGTAGTGTGTTTATCATTGCCAATGATGATAATATCATCAACATAGACAGCAACATAGGTAACAGAGGTACCTTTGCTCTTAATAAACAAGGAATAATCATTCTTAGATTGAATGAATCCCTGCTGATGAAGCTCATGTAAAAGCTTAGCAAACCATTGTCTAGAAGCTTGTTTAAGGCCATACAAGCTCTTTTTAAGTTTACAAACCTTTGTTGAAGGAAAAGAGAGACCTTCAGGGATTTTCATATATACATTTTCAGTCAAATCACCATGTAAAAAAGCATTATTTACATCCAATTGGTAGATTGGCCAATCTTTGTGAGCAGAATTAGCTAGCAAACATCTCACTGTTGCCATTTTGACAACAAGAGAGAATGTCTCTTGATAGTCAATACCATATTTTTGGTTAAAGCCTTTGACAACCAACCTGGCTTTGTATCTCTCTATACTGCCATCAGCTTTGAGTTTGATCTTATAAACCCACTTAGAACCAATTGGTTTCTTACCAGATGGGAGATCAACTATATCCCAAGTGTGGGTGTCAGTGAGTTCTTGTAACTCTTTGTTCATAGCAGCAATCTAAAGAGGATTTTGAGCAGCTTCAGAATAAGAAACAGGTTCAGGAGGAATAGAGGGAATGGCAGGAATAGAAGAGCTAGACACCAAGTTACACCAATGAGAAGTATTAGCTTTTCTTGGTTCGTAAGAACAACATAATCTTGAAAATGAATAGGTAATTTAGAAGGTCCAGAAGAGATTCTAACAGAAGAAGGTATATGGTGAGAGTGATCTACCAAAACATCTGAAGTAGATTGTGTAGGTAAGGTAGATCTAGAATCTGAGTTTGTTTGTGAGGGTGAAGGTGAAATTTCAGTATGAGATGAAGGAGAAGACAAAGTAGAAGACGTAGAAGGTGTTAGTGGTGATTCTGAACTGATAGGAGAAGTATTTGTAGAGATGAAAGGAGAAGGAAATACAAAATCATCCACTAAAGTTTCAGTAAATGTAGGCAAGAAGAATTGAAAAGGTTTGGAAGGAAAAAGGAGAAGAATAATGAAAAGGAAAGTGTTTTTCATGAAAAACAACATCCCTAGATACATGGATTTTATAGGTTTCTAAATTAAGGACTTTGTATCCTTTGAGAAGTAGAATAACCTATAAAAACATGAGGTGAAGCATTGAGCATGAACTTATGCCTGTGTACTTTAGAAGTAGAAACAAAACAAAGACAACCAAATACCTTAAGGAGATCGTATTTTGGTTGTTGTTTGAATAGTAGATCATAAGGAGAGTTCAATTGGATGCTACTAAGAGGCATTCTGTTGATCAAGAAAGCTGCAGATAACACACATTCTCCCCAAAACTGAATTGGGAGATTAGCTTGAAAATAAAGAGATCTAGCTCTCTCTAAAAGATGTTGATGTTTCCTCTCAGCTACTCCATTCTGCTGAGGAGTGTCACTGCAACTAGTTTGATGATGAATTCCATGTTTGAGATAAAAAAACCTTCATAGGACCTTCACATAATTCTTTTGCGTTGTCTGTTCTTATACTCTGGATTTCAGAATGAAATTGTGTATGTATATAAGAGAGAAAATTCTCAAGAACAGTAACTGAATAAGTTTTAGCTTTCATCAAATGTATCCAGGTAAATCTGCTATAATCATCCACTATAGTGAGAAAAATGTTACAACCACTATAGGTAGATTCTCTGAAAGGTCCCCATACATACATATGTAATAGTTGAAATGGCCTATTCGTCTTGAAAGTGCTATGTGGGAAAGAAAGCCTATGTTGTTTTGCTTTAGGACATATTTGACAAAAAACTGAAAGATCAGCCTCTTTATTCTGAAATCTTGAATCTAAATGCTTCAGTTGAGCAAATGGTAAGTGTCCCATTCTGAGATGAAGCGGCTTCATTTGTTCTTCAGTTGTAGTAGTACTAAAACCTTGAGAAAGTGTTGTAGAGCAGCAAACACCATCTTGAGAGCTTGAAGGATAGCTGGTGTGAGTGTAATAAAGTCTAGTTGTAGCTTTACCAAGAAGCTTGTTCAGGTGTTTCCCCCTGAATTAAACATCCAATTGATGTAAAAGAAATAGAACAATCCAGATCTTTGCAAAGTTTCTGAACTGAGATTAAATTAAATTTGAACCCTGACACATAAAGTACATCTTGTAATATAAGAAAGTCATTGATTCTTATAGTACCAATATGAGTGATCTTTATGATTTTTCCATCTGGTATAGTAACTGAATAGGGTGATTCTTTGATTGGATCATAAGAAGTAAAAAGTGAAAGATCACAACACATGTGATCTGAAGCACCAGTATCAATGATCCAATTTGATTCATGATTGGATAATAAACAATAAGTACCTGCAAACATTGCTGATCCAAATGTATTATAATTGCTTTTCTTAGAACTTCCAACCAAATTGATAATCTCATTGTATTGATCAATGGTCAAGCTAGTATTAGTGTTACTAGGTTGAAGAGAAGATGAACCTGCAGAGATCTTGCCTGAATTATGATCATAATTCTCATGAATGATGTATCTTGACTGTATGCATCTACTTTTCTGTTATTTGTAGTAAACTTGTGTCTTGTTGGATAACCATGTATCTTCCAACATCTGTCAATGCTATGTCCAACCATCTGACAGTGATCACAATAAGCTGAATTTCTTTTGATTCCTGTGTAGCTTCTGTTTTGATTTCTATCACCTTGTGATTGAGGTCTGAAATTCCTCTTTTCTGAAAAATTTCTTCTATCAGCAGCAAAAGCTAAAGATTCAGTGTTGCTTGAGCTGTAATTAGCTTATTCCTTGTGTTTTTCCTCTTGAACAAGTAACCCATAAGCTTGTGTTACTGCTGGTGATGGTTGCATCATCAATATATTGCCTCTAACAATCGAGTATTCATCATTCAGCTTCATTAAAAACTGAACCAATCTTTGTTCTTCTCTCAGTTTTACCAATTTTTGTGTGACATGACAGGTGCAGCTACCACATGAACATATAGGTAAAGGATTAATTGCATCTGATTCATCCCATAGCATTTTCATATGAGTAAATTACTCTGACCCTTATCTTGAGATTTCTTTGTGCTAAATCAGACAACTGTTGTTGTAAAGCAAAAGGTTGAGGTCCAGATGAACATTGTAACAGCCCGCAGTCACACATTAGCTTAATTACAGTAAGCGCAGCGGAAAACCTAATCCAGACTATTACCATCACACTTATCGAAGCTATTCGAAGATTGTGGTGCCCCAAATTCACTAAGTTTAAAAACTTTTCAAACTCTTTATGATTAAGACTTACATAAATCCAAATGAATCATTATGACTCTATAGAAAATTCGGCAAAGTTCCATTTGCAATACGGACTGCCTAAAATTTGATTTAGCACTCGTGTCCAAAACATAACCTGTTTCCATCCAAAACCAACAACTCAAAGTTCATACCGCTTCAACCACTTCATCCGAATCATTTACTCCAACAATCCAACAAAAATCCAAACCAATCTTAAATTTGAAAACTAAGTTTTAATTAGCTTTTACAACCAGCGGAAAAAAATTTACATATTAATAACCAATTATCTAATAGAATTACATTGAGGTCGTCCTCGCCGCGATACAACAGTCATGAAAGACACGTAAACTTCCATCATCAAAGCTCCTTCTTTAACCTGAAATAAATAGGGCACTGCCACCCACCAAATGACAGGCCACAGAAATGACAAAACAAATATTTGACACATCAGCAACGCGCTGAGAACTAAACCAATAAAACATGCTTTGGTGGTTTAGTTAAAAACGACTCTCATATAACCATAACTTATAATCATAAAACGCACACACAAATGCAGTATTCCTTCCCATGAATCCGAACAATTAAATATATCGTATATCGTTCTTTGGTCATTATTTCAGTTCAGGTCAAAGTAATGCCAGTGTCATCTCACAACCAACAAGTCTAGCCAACATTTCACGTTTACTCTAGATAATGATTTCATATATAAGTTAAAGAAAGTAACTCGTTGATAAAAATCAATAAACTCCATCATGTCAGTTCACAGAACACGAAAGAGAGTTTATATTTATATCGTTTATACATATTAGTAACACCGTGAATCCGGGAGTCCCAGCCGACCCACGATAGATAGATTCGGGAGTCTCAGCTGACATATCAACTAAATCTAAGAGAAATTATATTATATTTATATCATTCACACATACAAAGTGGATCTGGGAGTCCCGCCCGATCCACAAACAACGATAGACCCGGGAGTCCCGGCCGGCCTATCAACTAAATCTAATTTGGCCAATAACCTATAGTGTGCACACCCCTCAACTTTAGCTTTTTACATGACCCGAGAGTCCCGGCCAGCCACACTAAAGCAAGGACGGTTCGAAATCTTGCCACATACGGCGAAACTTATCATTCTTATGTCTTCCCAAATTCGGCGAAGACAAAACAACAATTCAAGATTTACTCATATATTAACACTTTCCACTGTCTCATAAGTTTTATGATTCACAAGCCAAATTCTCATCAAGCACAAGATCCAATCATTCTTTCACCATGAATAATCACCAACGACCATTTTAAGTCTTAAGAAATCAATTAAACATCTCAATTGTTTCACATATATATCAACCATTCATTCACATATCAAAATCATTCATTCACTTTGTTCACAATAGTTCAACTCATATATATCATCTATTATTAACCATATCGTACCCCGTATAATTCGCAGATAAAAACTTATCACAACTTATCGACAACCTAACCCGAACCTCCACCTTACTTAACACATGTAAGTATAAACTAGAATAACTAAGGGGTCAAGGGTGGAATGATCTTACTTAGTATTCCAATTCTTAATTCATACACCCTCCATCAACAATATATATAACTCGTATAAATTTCATCATCATTAATATTTAATAACATTACATCTTAAGAATCAAGATTCTTAATCTTTTTCAATAAATTTTGGTAATTACTCTCTCACACAAACACCAATATGCTAATCATTTCTCATTATCAATAACTCCTTATCAAACTCCACTAATTTGCTTTTACCAACAATAAATGTTCTTACTAGAAATCCATTCATAATGCTAACTCAAGATACTTTTAACCAAAACTAAATCCAAATTCATAGCTTATCAATTCTTTCACTTAACTCCAAAGAGAAAAATCCTATTTCATTCCCTAGCATATTTGACAACGAAGTATATACCTTCCTCTTTCAAATTTTCACAATTTTCGTAGTTCGATAATAATATTTCAACCATTTTTTTCACAACAATCCAAAAAAGAATAATCATTGTGGGTCTCAAACAAATCTTTTAATTCGTTCGTACACTTACCAATCGATTCATTGTTTCAGAATAATCCGACATCAATTACCTTTCTAAGTCTTACCCAAATCAACAAACATTCTAAAATCTTTCACAAGGATACAAGCCAAAACATTCACTCTAAATCGTTAGACTCATTATTTTTATTTGTTTTTTTTGTATGTGACTCGAACTATCCATATGAGAACATACGTATAAATGTCTACCCAAATAAAAGCATAAGTTAGTTTATCATTGAGATATTTAGCTCAACACACATCCATTCAGAGTAAATAATCTCCTCATTATACTTATTTAATGATATATTCTCATAAACAATCTCAATTTATAACCATTAATATAAATCATATTACTTTTTTCCTCAAATAGACTTTCGCACTTTCCATTTACAGATTTACTTTAAGACTTCTTATTACTTTAAATTAACGTTCTCAAACTAGGAAACCTCTAGGCTAGTTTATATTTCAGCCCAAAGCTCATTAGCTCAACATCATAATTCAAATCCAATAACCTCTAACTTTTCATCTTTTGAGACTTATTAAGTTGACCTTCAACAACCAAATTAAACCACCCAAACTATAGAACTTCGACTACCTCGTTTCAATATCCAAACCTTATGGAATATCCCTTATGTATAACTAAATAATCGATTGCTAGCTCTCTCAATCTATTTAGTAATATCCATGGTCTAAAGGAAGTATACGCATAAACGTGTAGCTTCATCAAAGTACCTAAACTAACGCACTTCATCATATCTCAAACCTCTTAACTCGCAACTAATAGCTCGTAACTATTAGTTCATAACTTGGCTCTTATCTCATTAAAATTTAAAGGTACTCTTTAAAATACCTAAATCCTTTAAGTTGCCAACTTTATTAACATTTTAGTACTCTTTAAACAAGGTGCCACATTAATAACCCTTGAGTCATAAAGTTATACATGTTACCATATTTTTAGTTTAGTGAAGACTCTTATACCAATGCCCGGTTCTTATCTAATGCTCTTATACTACGTAGTTAAAATCATTACACCGACTTAAAATTAACTCAATTCATTTTTTAATTTAAAGAAGTTATTCTCCCCAACTAGTTTGACAACACTTCAAGTCTATCATTCCTCTTCCATTTCCAAAAATTACATCATTCCATAATATTCCTACCAACACTAGCAACCTCCAATTCGAACCCTTGATTTCAACATCAACCAAATTCATACTCGAGATCAATCATCGGTTGATTTTCATAACTCACGTTTTTCAGCAATATCACATAGAGATTTAAACTCTAATATAAGTTCCATTTTCAGAAATGATATCACAATCAAAGTCATACTTCATTTTGAGTTCTAACTTCAAACATAAATACAAATACGCAACTTATATAATTCAATTGGACAAACAATCAACTCCAATTCATAACTGAATCAAAATGAAGCATAGATGTTATTCAAGCAGTAATTTGTTAAGAATCTAGGTTGGATTTTCAAATCGAAAACAAAGTGGTTTAGTACCTCAAAGATGATCGGGAAAATGGCGTGGTGGTGGCGTCGTGGTCAGCCACCCCTAATTCATCCCCTTTTCTCTTTTTCTTCCTCAAACCCTAACTTTGAAAGGTGACCAAAATCTGAAATTGATTGAGGGTTTCAAAAGATTACTTCATTCCCTATCTTTTCCTCACTCCGTTCTCGCCTGAAAACATTAAGGTCCGCCGTAAATCGGCCCGTATGTGGCGGTGCAGCTGCACCTCTGTCTCACGCGGCCATCCCGCGGTGGATTTCTTCCTCCCTCGTGGAGAGCACCGTTGGGGACGACCGGGGAGCCCCGCCGCTGCTATCGTTCTCCCTCTTTCTCGATCTCACTCTTTCTTTTTCTCCCTCTCCTGCCGTCTCCCGCCTCTGTTTCTTTTTCTTCCTTCCTTCGTGAAACAGGGACTAAGTCCCTTATAACCTCTCTTTTCTTTTCTTTTCTTTTCTTTTTTTCTTTTTTTTTCCTAATTGTAGACTAACTTTCCTCATCTAAATATTTTTGGTATTGAATCCGCTCTCTCTCTATATATATACTAGCCTTCAAAATATAATTTACCTTTGGAGGAAATTTCGTATCGAATAACAATTCAAAACACCTTACAATATGTCAAACCAAATTTAATGTCTTCCTAAATAATTCCATTAAAACATAATAATATAGTTACTTGAATAAGTTAAATCGAATTCGCATCTCAAATAAAATAAAAACGACGAGTTTTATTGCATAATCAAACTAATGATCACAATTATAAACAAATATAATGTTATTAAAAATAGGGTTATTACAAACATTCATACCTTTCTTCTAGATTCAACCAGATTTCTCTTGCAGTTTGGAAGAATAACATACTTCTTGCAATTGTTTTCTCAAGAGAATTAAGAATCCATAATATTACCATATCATTGCATCTCTTCCAAGCAAGATAGAGAGAGTTTGAACTAGCTGGTGGTGAAATTGATCCATCCACAAATCCTAGTTTGTTTTTGGCTGATAAACTGATCAATAGTGATCGTTTCCAATCTGCATATCCTATCCCATTGAAAAGAGATGATACCATTTTTAAATTAGTATCTTGTGAAGGATGGATGAAGGATGGACTTGTAGGATTGTGAGAAGGATCATTTTGATTTTGATTCTGTGATTGCTCACTAACTGGCATTCTGATTAAAATTGAAAGTTTTATGAACTGAGTTCAGGATCTTGATTTGTATTTTTACGGAAGAATGAATGTCAGTGTCAGCTTCATTACCATGTCAAAATATTGAGTGTATCTCCATTACAGGAGATTGATATAATCACAGAAAGCAAAGAGAGGAAAAGAGAGAAAGAGAGTTTATAGGATAGATTTGATTTACATCGATTTGAATGAATAAAGAGAGATGAGCTCAATTCTCTATTTATACAAACTAAGCTTGAGCTAAGTTTGTTAGAGATATAACAAACAATCTAACAAACTTTAGATGAGCTGGCAATCTATGTAACTAATATAAAAACTATCATATTACATACAAAACAAAAGAGCTAACTAACAAGCTAAGCACACTCTATACTCATTACATCTCAGTCTAAAATTTTTATCCGTTTGTGGACAAAATTTGTCAAGTTATAGATATAATTTATCAGTTGATAAATGCATGTTGTGAGTTTAGAAACTTAGCTTATTAGTTTATAAATTAAAATCAGCTTGAACAAAAGATATTAGGTATACTTATCATTTTATAAACAAGCTATCGGTTGTAAAAACTTACTCTTTTCTATGAACTAGATTTATTAGTTTATTAGCAAGTAATGACACTCATAAGGCCAAATTCAGTGGTGCAACCAGGTGATTAGATAAAATATCATTTGCAATCCTCCTTCCCAACTGTTGCGACATGCGTGTTAACAAGGCCCACGGAATGTAAACTGACTGTGAAGATTGTGTAGATAGACGTAGCCGAAAATATAAATGACAGCTTTTGAGGATGTCATCAAACAGATGGCAGCGACTTTGTCGCCTTTGATTATGATGGCGCTGAACCCAGTGATTTTTAAAAAAAAAACAGAATTTCATGTGTAAAGAAAAGGAAAAAGGTTTATAGTTTAATACGTGCATGAATGTTAACGAAGTGCAAGCAAACGCAGTTGGTGTTGGTCTGCGTAGCTAATTAAACATTTCACTGTGAATGGTCACGGGATCGATTCCCCAGGCCCATTTTAGTTGACATTTTTTTTCCTTTTCAAGTTTTTAGTTTCCTTTTGGTCATATTTTCTTGCCTCGCCTCCTCACAAGCTTTACAACAACTGCTCACTCTAGTCTCTACTCTAGGTAAACTAACTGTTAAACATAATTTTTGTTGTTTCTTTACCAACTTTTTCTTTCTTTCCCTTTTTATGTTAACAAATTAATTTTCAATTAGTAAGTTGGTCTCTAGCCATTTAGGTCTAATTTAGGTATTTTGATTGATGTTTGCGTTAAAGTTGTAGTATAAAAATAAATTTTTTTATTGAATACTTTAAGTTTCCTGTTTATAATTATTTAATTAGTTAATTAGATATATTCATATAGAGGCTAAGTAATTTAGTTTATTAGTTAATTTTTTTATATTGTAATCCAAAGTATGATCTCCCTAGTTATCAGTCGTAATTTGGTATTTTCATTAACATATTGAATTTTCTAATCACTTATTTGATCTTATTTTATGAATGACTTCGAACCCGTAAGATGGCATTCCTGGATCTGCCACTGATGATGGCTCCATTCTGAATACTTAGAGCTCCGAAACGTTACTATCATGGCGTCATGAAGGAGTGTGGGATAGTTGGACTGTCTTAGACTCTCAGTATAAATTAAAACTAAGACGGTCTCTGTCAAGACTTTACAAAAGATAACAAAAGGCTACTCAAACACTTTTAACCTTTCTTTGCTTTAACCAATGATAAAGAGGTCATTTCGCTTCACATTCCAAATTTTATTTGACCTTATTCATTCTCAACCGGGAGTAGGATGAGCATCCTACACCGAAGGTCATTTTTGGCTCATGTAGAAGTCTCAACAATATTTTTTGCTCATTTAGTGTGTATCAAATAAGTAATGAGCAAGAATATATTTAGTTGTCTGATGATTCTCTTACATCCCACCTCCCGGTATAGGATAAAGTTGTAACCTCAATGTGGGAGACATTCCATGGAAGGATTGAATTAAAAATATGTTGGTTAAGGGGGGGGGGGAGGAATTATATGTGGTTCAGGGAGTATCCTTGATTAACTTGACTACGGAAACAGTTTAATTTGATGTTAAATTGATGCAGATTCTGATAATAGGCTGCAAGTGTGGCTGCAGTGGTAGGAAACTAGGGATGGGGCTGTGGTTGGGGTGGAAATGATGAGTTTCTGGGTTTGATTGTAGTTGTGGCAACAACGCAAATGATTGTGTCACCGGACAAGGAAGGCGGGAGAGAGATGGTGACCGGATTAAATATTTGAACAAATCAGTTACTTTAATATTGGTTCATTATGGGGATGCAACCTCCTTGATTTGGGTTATACTGGAAGGACAACCCTATTTGATGTCAAATTTTCCAAAATAAAATGGAACCAATAGTTTGGAAGGACTTGTAAAGGATAACAGCTAAGTATTGGAACATCCAAACGAATAAAGGTTAATCAATTAGCAAAAATTACTTGTGATTTTCCATGATTCTACACAAGCAACTAGATCAAGATAAGCACACCAAAAACAAGCTTATCTTTCCAGGTATACATTGAAACTAAGGAACCAACCCAACACCCACATTCCAGGAGAGCCAAAAATGTGAGCTATTCTCCCACCCCCCTTGCTTTTCTAGGTAACCCATATCTCTTCGATAAAGTAATACCTTGAAGTATCTTAATGCGTCCACATATAACACCCTTCTTCCCCCATTATAAATAAGGTGCTGGGTTTTGACCAGTAACGAGGGCCTATCAGATGAAAGCAGAACTGGCTGAGACTTCAGTACCCATTTACAATCAAGCAGAGCACAAGCATTCACGTAGATATCTCACATCTGACATCGAGCAGTAACTTTCCACTGCACAACTGCTTCCATCAGAAAATTGCTATATGTCCAACTTTCAGGTGCCCCAAAAAACCACTAGAACGGAATAGGACTGCATGTCCAAGAGAAAGTCATTTAACACCATTCCCTGCAGTTGCCACACCTCCAGCTGTCACCCTGAGAAAACTCTTCTCCAGGACAGCATTGCCTGTGAATCTGTAAGCCACAAATGCTGCAAGCAACATCAGGAACAGGTGCTGTTTGTGAACAGATATTACAACTAACGTCTATAGCAGCTTCCATAGATGTTGCTGGCACATCATCATTAGAGAAACCCATTTCAAATTGCTCCGGGAAACCACTCTGAGGATACTCACATGGTAAATTTTCCCAGGCATCTCCAGACACATCAACTCCTCCAAACTGATTACCATCATCAGCCTCTAGCAACTCTGTAAAGGAGAAGTAGGTCTGTGGTTCATAATCCGCATTCTCATAGTTAAAGTTCTCATAGTCCATTGTTGTTCCCTCTTCAAGACCAACATTAGGGACATCCCACTCAGAATGAGAGTTGGCAATGTTTTTTGTCTCAACTGATGTAGGCAGCTGTACAGCAGAATAATCACTCCAAATAAGCCCATCATCATCTCTCTCGTTCTTTATATGCCTTCTAACTGGAAGCTTTTGGGGGCCAGGGCCAAAAGGGGTGTTCCATTCAAAGTTCACTTCTGCTTTTGGCTCAGGCACCTCTTCAACTTTTGAAACAGACAAAAGAAGAGGATCGTCTGCCTGAATAAAAACATCGTCCTCCATTAGAGACATTGGAGTTGAAGGTAATGATTCAGCTTGTTCTGAAACGGCTTCAGAAGCAGAATCAGCCAGCACTGTCTCTTCCTTCGGACCTTTAATACGTATCTTCCTTATCTCAATCTTCTTGGTGTTCTTGTCTGCATAGGGGCACACTGGTGTCTTTATTCTGCGACAACGGCAACACTTATATCCCACCAAGTCGGCCAGTTTTGTCTCATCAAGTTCAACAGCATCAGTATGGTGCCAATCTGCACGAGTAGCAAAATCCATATATAAGCATTTTACATTAATAAGTGAAACTAATAAGAAACAATATCATTCACTAGCTTACTTTGGCATGTTTCACAACGAATGTACATCAGATGCGGAGTATATGGCTTCTGACACAATTGACATTCTAGGTTTAAGGAATTCACGTCATGTGGTGAGCCCCTAGAAAGGATATTTTTAGACCGAAATTCAGATCCATCACCATCGCTAGGCTTCTTCTTCCAGATAAGACCCCAATGAGAGGGTCGTTTCCGGTTCTTATTCAAACTACAATCAGATGAAGCAGGCTTCTTGTCAGAATTGATCTCTAAAGTTCCAACAGACACTGATGCCTTCCCATTACTTTTTGCTCTCGAACTTTTAGAGACTGTGACAGATTTCTGATTTTGTTGGCTAGTAGCTTTTACCCTCGCACTTTTAGCAACTGTATTAGAATTCTGATATTCTGGTCCCTGCACCGCTAAAGGACTTGTTGGCGATTCAGCAGTGCTGTTGTTTTGGACAAGACCTTTACCGTGTGCACACTGCTTGCATGTGGTTGCGAATTCAACATCATCATCTGTTAGAACAGTTGAACTCAGGGTACACCCTTTGTGACAAAAACCTGAACAAGAAATTCAAAGTCAAGAGCCTTTCGAGGGGGGAACTACTTGATCCATAAAGCCAGTTCAACTAATCCTAACTTAAGAATTATGCCAACTGCTAAATAAATATCATGGGAAGGAATAGCTTGAGCAAGTCAAGACGAACCACAATAGCAAACTCCGAAACAAATGGGGTTGATGACAAATCAACCCTTAACCCCACTACAAATTATTAGTACTAGTGGATGCTATGTAGCTTAGATGGTGAAGTTTTGCAGGGTACCCAGGATCAAATCCCGTCTACATACTGCTTTTATGACTCCATGACTCCTAATACACACAGTATTATATAAACACATTACCAAGGGCATTTGACCTATACTCTTTCCAACCATACATTTCCGCTGAAACCAATATTACTGTGAATTATGTTTATTAAGGGCTGTTATGGGTTAGTCGCTCAAAGTGTGTCCTTTTTAGCCCTTAAATTTTTCTATCATATTTTGAATTATGATCTTCTTTGATATAGCATGCGTTATGAAGAAGGCCAGAGGCTATGGAGGAGGCATATGGCTTTTTTAGAGTGGACCTGACAGGACTGAAATGAAAGTATTTTTACTTAAATTGTAAAAGGAGACTAACATACTGAAATGAATTTCCATTGATTCAGTCCAAAAGAACAGAGTCATAATCTTTCAGCATCTTGTATATATTTCAGTACCTATTTACCTTATATAATATTAACATTCGTCTGTCATCTCTTTATGTAAGTTTGTGATTGGAGCGTGGCTGTAGGTTTTAAAGGACCACATTATTTGAATTGTCACCAGTATGAAAAGATACCATCAAGATTCAAGAGGGTCTCATATCATGCCCCACCAAATGCCACGTCATGAACAATATGAAAAGGTAGATTATTCTTAACAATAGGAGTGCTTCACAGCGTGATGTGACCATTACTTGAGACATATTACAAACGCACCCACACGATATGCCTACAAAGCTGAATCCATGCAATGGATATTGGGAAAATGATACATCAAAAATCTGAAGCAGGGGAACAGTTCAGAACAAAGCTTACCTTCACAAGCACTGCACTTAACAGAAACCCTGAAACCACACCATAAAAATCAGTAAACAAGAAATCGTTAGAAAACAACCAAAGAGAAGAGAGGCATAGTTACCCAAGTAAAACATCTCGGTGGCAGGACGCACAAAGGCACATTTGCATGTCATCTCTCTTACATGTAAGATAGAGAAATATTGCTTTCTTGCGAGTAGCTTTCAATTGTCGCTTTTGATGTTTGGAATATCGAGCAGGTTTCTGAGAAGGTTGATCAGGTTCCTTAGAAGGTTGCAGACAAGTTTCCTCCGCATTTTCCTCGTACTCTTTGATCAAATACAAGGGAATACGTGTTTCAAGAAACCAATATATTTCCTTTCCATCTTCGGTTTCTTTCTCTATAATACTCTTCATAAGGCGAGAAGATAAATGTTTTTGATTCCCAAAAGCTACTCCATATGTGATCTTATTATCCAAAACCTTCTTCCCGCAAACCCGAGCATTTCTGAAAGCATAAGCTTCTGTTTCTGGACCTTTCGCATCCTGAACATTTTGCTCAGGACGAAAAAGATCACTCCATTTTATGTGGTGATCCAAATATCTCACCTGTAGACAAATGTGATTGAAGTCTTAACCAACTAAATTACAAGGCAAAGCTAAGTGTGACATAAAACAAAAGTATACAATTTGTTTGGAAGTGATGACACAAATTTTGGGTGTCCTGAAAACGTAATCACATTGTCGAAACAGATTATGCTTAGATTCCAATTATACCACTTAAGGAATAGGAGAGAGGGTGGAAACTGGAAAAGGGACAACTAAGGACGTTCTAGTAACATCATGTTAAATTCTTAAAAAGTGAAAGATTGGGATAATGAGACAATTGAAGGAATAGATTTACGGAAAACAGCATTAATAATAAAAACGATAGATGAATGACCTGAAGTGCAAGCCCTGAAGCATTCATAGACATCTGCACTGCAGCTCTCCATATGAACTGTCTGCTTCTCTTGGGTACATCAGAACCGTCAGCATAATATATTCCAGGAATCCTTCTTGAACCTCCTGAAAAGTAGATCAAATTTCAAATAAATATTATGTGTCTGAAACTCCCTGGTTATGCTTTATAATTTATATTACAATACCCCAAGAAACATTCATTAACAAAATGTAATTCCCAAAAGGTAATAGCACCTTGACGAGCTGCTTTTCTAAGGACTGAACAAGGTAGTGTTCCTCTCTGAAAAACAAGCTTTGATAGCTTTCCACTCCTCCAGCTTAAATCACTCAAACTGTCATTAGAGTCATCAGCTACAACCTCCGGTGTGGCAAAATGCTTCTTCCGTCTTCCTGAAACCCGTTTTTGAGTTGACCCAGCTGCACAAGCACTCTGAGGCACAGCAGATTCATCCATCAAATTGTCTACCAGCTTAGACCATTCTGACGAAAGTGCACTGCTGCAGAGGTTTTCCTCCAGCTGCAAAGTTATAAAACAGAAATAAGGTATCATGAGTAAATGGATACATGTGGATGAAAATTTTGATCGAAGAAAGATACCACATATCATTGGCTGCAGGAAATGAAATAACAGCTTGTTTGGATAACCAAGATTGGAGAGAAGGGGAGGGGGGAAGGGAGATGGCAAAATTCCACTATTTGGATAATAAGTGAGGGGGTGAGGGATTTGGAAGGGAGGGAAATAGAAGGATCAATTTATAAGAAATTTCTCCCTCTAACAATGGAGAGATTTGAAAGGAAAACTGATGCTTCTTTCCTCCCCTCCATTTCTCTTCCCTCACCTTCCCTTCCTTCCCATTTTTTATCCAAACACACTGTAAAAGCTTGATGAACAGGAAAGCATTTAAACACCAAGGCTCCATTAAGATCGTGGTTTACCAATTTGTTACATAATCATATCCCATTTTTTTGGTTTGTCTCCAGATACAAGGTGTAGAAAGAATATAAAAGAAGATATTTAGGAAGAAATGTTAAGGCGAACAGCTCCAAGAGGATATGACAGAAGCAAAAACTACCAAATGTTGTAAATTTGTAATGTGTGTAGATAAGGGCTCCAGATAGTAAATCATACATTTGCATAATTAATGCTCCCTCCGTACCAAAATAAGTGTTACATTCTTTTCAAGGTCTCCAAGATTTAACTTTAACTATTAAATATCCTCAATTATACATTAGTAAATATTTGAAACAAAAAATCAGAAACTACACATTGATATAAATCTAACAATATCTTAAATGATAATGTTTTCTTATATATAGTGGGGGGGAACGGTAAAAGTCAATGAACTTTGACTCAAAAAATAGAAATATTGCAATTATTTTGAGATGGGGGGAGTATCTATCAATTTGATGAAATCTAGTTTTATACTTAGGTAGCTCCTCATAGATTTCCTGTTGCTCGATGGTGAGCCATATTATATGTTCTCTGATTCGTTAACTTTCTTCACTAAACTGTGATAACAAATGGACTCTTTGGAAAATAAACAAGTATAAGCAAAAATTGATCTTTAAGAATCTACGAATTGTAATCGATTTGGTGGGGTGGGGGGGGGGTTCAAAATGCAAAATAGAAGCAAACTTACTTCAAGCAAAAGAGACTTCATCTCACTGCAAGAAGAAGCCTGCTCTACTTTCTTACGCCATTGTTTTTGATGACTTGAACTCTTGAATGGTCCAACTATTAAACCACGAAGACTCTCTTCCAGATACAAAGTGTATGCTGCTATACCATAAAGGCCACCCTCTACATTTTTAACCAACTTAAGGCCAGAACAAAATTTCATTGCTGCTCTCGTAGCATTCAGTGCAGCTTGATTTAGTAAGCAAGCCTTCCTGCTAGTGACAGGGGCTTTGCAGTGAAAACACCAACTACAGCGCTCTCTTGGAATTTCTATTAGTTTTTTTTTCAGTACTAGGCCAGAAAAAACGGGTAGCTGCAGACGAGAAAGCTTTTGCCTGCAGCGTCACATTAGCAGCCATAAGTTTCCTGGGGTCAGATGCATGAACCTCAGAAGATCGATTTTCATCAGATGAAAGCACAGCAAAATTCGCAGCAGCCGAGGCTGCAAAGTCACCATGCACATAATGATTTATGATTGTATGAGGTTTAAAATTGGAGCCCATGTATAATCGAGTATGCTTCTGTTGCTGGACTGCTCTGCCCCTAGCTCCAGTAATATCTTCTTTGCCATGCATCAATTGAGTTCCATTCAAACAGACACCATTTCCCTGAACTCCATTACAGCTTTTGTACCCAGAAGAGCATGAAGAAATTCCAGTCATATTAGATCTGTCAGCCAGCCCTTGCTGTGATGAACAAGAAAGCTCAGCATGCGTCAGTTGCTTATCAGACACTATTGTAGAAATCTCGTTCATCGTAGAGCCATTCACCACTGGAACAGAAAGATCATTCTGTACCGGAGCACCCAATGAAATATCATGAGAGCCAGGTGCAACGAAACACTTTTCAAAGCCTGACCCAGACACAGAAGCTACAGTATTTTCCCCAACACCACTGGCAAAATTTTCATCATCAGCCTTGTTAAGCACCTCATTTTCATTCTCAGTGATAGACAACACAGCACCCTCATCTTTCTTTGGCGAAGCCATAGTTGTTTGACTACTTACAAGTGATGGTAACCAATCCTGCGGCAATTCCCAATACTTCATAATTGCTTGACATATACCCAAGTAAGAAACGGCAAGGTGTGGAGATGAACAAAGGGCTGTCACAACTTTTGGGATATCATTACAGCTGTAATATCTGACAAAAGGTGATGTCTTTACAGACACCTTCAGCCTGCAACAGGAAAATTTCAAAAAATATAAGATTATTATGTAGCGCAAGTATGTGATGATAAAAGAAGCAAAGAAATCAAGGTCACATGTTACACCTATTCTGTTTAGCTACAAAAAAAATTTACTTTCTTGGACAGTGGCACAAAACACACTTTTTCCTTTTCCCTAATTCACAATTAGACCGGTTTAGATAGGTTCTAATGGTACCAGTAAATGATACTACTTCCCTTAAGCAGATATAAGTCTAAACAGTTCATATATATATAGACTATTCCATGCCTCAAACTAAAAGTCACACTTGTGCATATCTGTTTTTCGTAATTGTGCCAACAAGATCGGCCTTGACAATATCTCGATATCCATCAGCACACTTTTTTTTTCAAGATTAAGAAATCAAATAACAGAATCATGAGCTGAAGAGAGCTAGAAACCTACACCAACAAGTGATCACAAGTACCCAAAAACAAATGCGCATATGGATCAACGCCGAAAACTTCAGCTCCTCTCAATGATGTTGCCAAAGTAATGTGCGGACCGAGTCTGCTTATTTTACATTCAGGACAAAACCATTCCCCCTCAGGTATAGATAATTTGTTCACACCTATGCATCTTGAGTGATAAGCAGATGGGCAGCCATCACAGCAAATCAACACCCCTTCCATTCCACAAAGCCGGCACTCATCCCCATTTCCATCCTCGTCATTGGTATCCAACTTCATATCCTGATCATTGCTCTTCACAGTAGAAGAATTTGTTCGAAATGATATAATGTTGTCTGCTTCCAGATTCACATTCTCCCTATCCTTGCCAGTAGAATGTTTGGCAGATCTAGGATACACCTTCCTAGGCCTACACTCAAAAAGGTTTGAAGAAATCCCATCAGAATCAACTCCAACTTCAGTTTCTTCCCGGATGTCAATCTCTGCCCTTATTTCTGCAGCATTTAGAGCATCATCGCACAAAATCTGTAGCACCATCAACTTCGTCCCGAGAGACAAGGTACAGTAATCCTTCTGCAAAACATCGATGTAGAAACCCTTCCATTCTTTTCGATTTAGATGCCCCATTACCATCAGATAGTGAACCAGGTGCACTGTCCAAGTCAAGTTATCAAGCAAACCCCAGTCAATGCATCTGCAGAATAAAATTTAGTAATATGAGACAATACACCAACACAATGAAAGAACAAAAAGACTTCTATAAAGATGAAATATCATGACCCTGAAGTTTGTGAAATAAAAAAGAGTATAGTGAAGTTAAACTGAAATACTTTACCTCAGGCATTTTGATGCAAGCTCTGATCCATCAGAAGCTTGTGCCTCAAGATGCCGTCTCATGACCCGCAAGAGAGCAACATGAATAGCATCCAATAATGTGTTTGGAACAGTGCAGTTGAGACAACCGACGAAATCATCAAGTGTAAAGGGGCTCAAAAACAGACGAATACTAAACGAACGGAGAAATCCATATACTGATAAAAGATGTGAAACATGTTCCTCAGGCACGCCAATAGTCCCAGAAGACGGAGGCAGTTCTGGAGGAGGGGTGGTGGGGATCTCAATCTCCGACCTGATGTCCCAACCCTGACCATATTCACAAGAATCACTAGAGGAATCAGAAACATCATCATCAACTTCACTCCCATCAACTTCCTCGTCAATAGGCTCACTCGTTGTTGGCGCCTCAATCTTCTCTGGATCATTTTGCAAATCTTCAATACCCTGCTTGTCTGTATTGTCAACTGACTCTGCCACATTCCCTTTCGCTACTTTATCTACTACCTTAACCACATCCCCCATTTTAATATCACTTTTCAACTTCACACCGCCTTTTTGGGCAACATTTTCATCCAATTTCTTCTTCCTCTCCAACATATCACCCACAAACGTTTGACGTTCATCCCCAACCAAATACTCCCGCAACTCACCACTATCCAAATCCTCACAATCCCCATCCTCATAATCAACCCTATACAACCCAGAATCAAAAGAAACAATCTTCCCTAAGAAAACACCGCTACCCTCAAACTCCTTCAACACATAACCTCCAACCACCGCTTCTCCCCTAACCTCGACAGCTCTCCTCTTCGGAGGACGACCCCTTTTACGAAAATTCCCCGTAGTCTTCATATCTTCCCCATTATTATCTCCATTACTTTCCATCATATCCTCCTGCGCATCCCCTTTACCGTTATTACTCTCCCCCTTTTGCACATCATCTTCCCTTCTCCTCTTCCTCGGCCGACCCCTCGATTTAACAACCGGAGATTCCATCCCAATAAAATGCTAAACCTAATCTTCCTAGGGTTTCGAAGAAACCGCAAAATCGATCCCTAATCAAATTAAAACCCTACCACTATGGATCCAATAGATCCTGAAATACAAAAAGATTACTATATCAAAACCGGCAATTCGAACTAAATCAAAATTGTGCCCTAAAAAAAACAGAAAAAAAAAAAAGAAAATAGCGAAAAAAAACAATAAAGAAAACGTGTAAAGAGAGAGAAAGAAGGAAGGCGTACCGCGTACCTGGATGTGGTTGACTAGATTGCGATAACCGCCATTGAAGGATTGATTAGGAAGAGAGAGGGAAAAAAGATAGAGCCATAGAAGGAGAGGATGAGAGAGAAAGTGTGTGTGAAGTGAAACAAGTTTTCTCTCTGTGTATTGTGAAATTGAGCCCTAGTATTTTTTTGGAATTTGGACTCAATACACTTTTCCCCCCAAGTTTAGTTAGTTTATGTGTATGACTCGTTAACTCACTCGCATCAACTCGGCCCGGCTCACTCTATAAAATTTAAATTTTTCATTCCAAATGATACAAATCATCCGAGTGAATTTTAAATTTTGGAGGGTCTTACAAACTTTCCCTCCAAACTTGTTGATACTTTGTATTTTTGGATTGACTTATGTTTTATTTTTGAGGAGGGGTTGACTTGTAATTAGGATAATAGGTCGGTTTCGATTAATGGAAAGTTGATTGAGGATAATTTCTTCTATTAGGGGTTTGAGGTGGGGTGATCCGATTGCTTCATATTTGTTTATCCTTGTTGTGGAGGTTGTGGACAGTTTAATTTGGTGGGTTATAAACTCGGGCGTGTTACATGTGGTTTGTATTACTCTTACGGTTCACACTATTATTGTTTGTAGATGATTCGTTGATCTTTGCATCTCTAGTTATGTCGTTTTTCTCTAACTTTTTTGATTCTTTTTGAAGGGAGCTCATATTCAGGTTTGTTTTTCTTCTTTAAATCCAATATTCACTCTAACTTTTGGCCTAGTTGTTTCATATGGTTAAGTTGGGTCTAGTCCGTTGTATTTTTTGATATCTGCTTATTGGTATGATGGTAAAATATAAGCAACAACTTATAGGTTTAGACATCAATATATTGGATTTACCATTCGTTTTGATTGTGCTTTTTTCATTTCTTCAGCGGATGTTTATTGCGAACTTAGTTGTTGCTTTATGTGAGATTTGGCTTCCATGTCAAAGGTGGAGGAAGTTTAATATTGTTAGAAGCTACTATTGGCAGTGGTAAGACTGACTTACTTTACGTGAATGCAGATATATATTTATATATATATATGGATTATGGATATTGGAAGCTTTACCACACTGCCATCAATATTCAGCATCTTGAAATGCCTAGGTCGTATTTAAGTTTCTTCAATGCCTTGTTCCTTTAGAATGCATCTTGAGAAGTTTTACCTCACTGCTATTAATGTTTCGCATCTTGAGAGACTCTAGGTAGTTTTGAATTTCTTCAATGTCTTTTTTGAGATACCCGAGCATCTTGAAATGTCGAGGTCAGACACTAGCATCTTCAGAGATAGAGTCAGACATTGTTTTCATGTTTTGCTATTTGTTTGTTATTGCTAGAGACGACCTAATATGTAGTTTTAGAAAGAAACTTGTATTCAATTTTACGTAGGGTTGGAGATGTCAAATGAATTTTAGCAATGATGGAATTAATTAGTTTATCTTATTGTGTTGATTTGCAAAATGTTGTATGAATAAGTCACAATGAGACATTAGTTTTCTTATGCTCAATTGTTGACTATGGGTGTAGTCTGAAATATTTACTCAACGCAGATTAAGTTGACAATCTCAATGGTTTGTTATTAATCTTTGGCATTTCTAATATCTTTTTGAAATTTTTGGTCCTATTTTTGTTCATTTTTGAATTGGTTTATGTTGAGCATGGTCATGGTCCTCAGTTTCCCATTACGGTCAATTGCTCCCTTAAATACGGAATAAATCTCCCTCGAGTGTTGGGACGATTTAATGGTATGTTTTATCTGAAAAGATAGTCTGGACTCTGGGTTGTGTTTATTTTTCTTTTGAAAGTGGCTTCTAACATTTTCTTTCTGATGTGAAGGTCGTTATGTTTTCATTATTGCTCTTATGAGTGTTATACCATCTCTTGCTCTCCCATTTCCACTAGATTATGATCAGCCCTTCTCTGCTGCATTAAGCTCAGGTATGTAGTGAAAGTGAACAGGGGCATATCCTTCCCTTCCTCTTCCCAACTTCTGGTCTCCCATTTGAAGTATCATGCAGATATATAGACTATAAACGAGTTTTTGTCTTATAGAATCTTGTTTTGACTTCTATGTGGGTTGTCTGAAATATTTCAATGCATAATTTAGGTTGGTAATAGCTTTATTAAACTTGATTGATTTAGTGAAATGTGAGAAGAGTTTTCATCTTTGGATCTTGGCTATTCTTGTGTATGTTTCACTTCCTCATTGATTTTGTCTGTTTCTTAAGCAGACAAATCTGAAATTCAAGAAAGAGTGGAGGAGCGAAGAGTAGAAGAACAACACTTGACGGAAACTATGGTAATCAATAATATATCTTTCTTCTCCTCAACCAAAGCTTATGTATCCCATTTCTTAATTCGAATCTCCGGTAATTAGCAATTTTGAACCAAAGGGTGAATTTGAAGAAATGTTGACTTCACAAAAACTTGTGTGTGTTTTTATCTTTGTGTGTTTATGTCCCACTCGTATAGTTGATTCATTTGGTAGAAATATTGCCAACTTTTATATGTACATTCATTGATTTTTATTTTTTTCCTGATTTTGCAGGTAGGTTATTATGCGTTTGACTCAAAATAGATAGGGAGTTGGACTCGGATTAAATAAGTTTTGGAGGATGAATTTTTTTTTTGTAATTCTTAAACTATTAGTTTGAATCACACATTATATTAGCATTAGTATATATCTTTTGTTTTAAGTGGTTGAGGACATTCTTTGTAGTGGATTTGGATGCTTTAAGCACCTTCACAATATTATTATTATTTACTTATTAATAAAAATATATATCTTCTGATCTATGAATTAAACATTAACAATGGATGATTGTCTATATTTGTCCCATTGCAATGCTTTTAAAGTGCAACAACGTTAATTATTTATGTGTCCCTATAGTAGCTAGATTCAATTAACTGTTGATAAGCACTTTATTGTGCTTAATTGTAGATCATTTTTAGTGTCCTTGCATGTAGTTTAGAGCATTTAATTCTAGTATTGTATGATTTTGGTCACCTTTGAGTTACATTGTCGTTTCATTATCTGTTTAGTTGTTTTTGGATGATTTCCATGCTAACTAGCAGGTAGACCTGGTAAACGTGTCGTGTCGTGTCATATTCGTGTTACCCGCTTACATAAACGGGTTAAACCCCATCAACCCTAACCTGACCCGTTTAATAAACGTATCGTGTCGTGTCAACCCGTTTACTTAAACGTGTCAAAGAGCTTTGACCCAAACCCGTTTATTCCGTGTTGAGTTCGGGTTGTGTTAGCATGTCATATCGTTTTTACATACACAAAATTGAAAAATGAGTAATTTGTGTTATGTCGTGTCAACCCGCTTAGTTAAACGGGTTGAACCCCTCCAACCTTGACCCGACCCGTTTATTAAGCGTGTCATGTTGTGTTAACCCGTGTACTTAAACGAGTCAACAACTTCGACCCAAACCCTCTAATAACGGGTCGATTTTGTGTCGAGTTGGCGGGTCGTGTCAGTTTTCAACACCTCTACTAGCAGGTTTTGAAGCCATATGATCATTGGAGGATTGGTTGTGGATTTTTGGACTATGAGTGAAATAGTTGGCTAAGGAAGCAATGAAGATAGAGTACACAATGAGAAATAGAGCGCTTGCACATGCCCCATGCCCGCTCGCACAAAGGAGCACATAACGCAATGAAATCTTGTATGGGGAACTTCAAATGGACATAACTTTTGTTTTTTAAATTGGATGAAGGTAATTCCAATTGGAGGTGTTAGTTCGCTTTGATAGATTTCCAAAGATGTATTATATGTCACAATGAGAGCAACAGAGCAGGATTTATGACCGTTTGAAGTTGAGTTGTCCGCTGTCTACAAGGCACACGCCTGTGTTGAAATGGACACACCCATCTTGGGCTTTTTCCATGAAGGCAGTTTCTTTCTGCCTCATTGTTGCTTGCCTATTGATTTGAGAAAATCAGGCCAACACGCCCGTGTTGCCTAAATTTTATGGAAACAGTAGCTGCTGTGAAGACTTAGCTGAATACGTTGATTTTAGAGAGTCAGGTCTACACGTCTGTGTCGTTTTGGACACGCCTGTGTAGACCTGTAGTTCAGGGTTTTTCCCAATTTTCCGTCTTTATTTTTGGGAATATTATAAATAGGTTAACCGTTTTTTTGTAACAGTCGACACTTTAGCATTCTAAACACTTAGTTATTCTCTTTAAACACTCTCAAACACTTGTTCTCTTACATTGTTACTTTCATTGAAGATTCGATTGCTATCTTAATCCAAGTATATTTCATTTAATCTCTACTCTCTATTTTTATTACTTTTGTTAATCATGTTTAATTTTGTTAATCTCTTTTATTTAGAATCCATGGTTAGTGAGTAGTTCATTATCTAGGGTATGGGCGAAAGTATGAATTACGAGCTTAATTACCATGTTCATGTAATTGTGTTTTCTATTGATTATTGTGCATTGATCTTGGTAAATTGATATCGTAGGGTAGATCTTGATCACGTTTATGCTAGGGTTTTTAGATTTCAATTCCTCTTAATTGATTATTGATTTCTTTGCCATTCCCTTGAATCAACTTAATTTCTAAACCAAGAGATTGGATAGAAATTAAGAGGATCCTTGTATTAGGGGTTTTTCATGCTTATTGAATCCATAAATCAATTGACTAGAGACCATTCGAGAGAGGATCTAGTTGATTAATTAATTAATTATTTTTGAGGGCCATTCGAGAGAGGACTCGAGTAACTTAGAGGAGAACTTAACTTTGCATGATATTCGCCTTTGAACTATAATTGCATTGTTTGTTGTTGTCTAGCCCGAATTCATACGAGTAGCCTGAACTCTAGTGTTTGCCTTATTATATTTACATATCTTACTTGATTGTTAGTTGTTATTCCTTAGCTAGTTATTAGTTGATAGTTAATCAATCCTTCACACCCCCAAATATCTTTCACTTAGGTAGTTTTATACTTAATAGACCTTAGTCAGTCCCTTTTTCCCTGTTGTTCGACCTTTGACTTGTCGTTACTACGTTCATAGTAGTTGCTCGTTAGGTTAATAAATATTGTTTGGAAAGCGGTTATTAGTGCCGTAACGACACACTAAAAACCTCTTATCAACTATACAAATAAATTGGAGGCGACACTTGAGAGCGTGGTAGGTATATCACGACGCTTTGTGAAGTATTAATAAGCGAATGAAATTTAGCGACGCTATATTTGGGTTATGCAAACACTTACAAAAAACATTGTAACAGGGTGTAGCAACATGGGATAAGCAAACACTTATAGAAGCATCTGTAAAAGCTCTTACGACGCTTTTTAGCATCACAGTAAGCTTTCTTGTAGCGTCGTAATAGTCAGTTTCTCTAGTAGTGCTAAGAGGTGGGAAGTTTAGAATAATTAGTCCCTCGCCCAAATGATTTAGTACACGTATAACAAGGACTACTAAAGGGTACCTCAATAAGGTTTATGCTTATACTCTAATCCATTAAATCATATCATCCCCTTATTATACCAAAATCGCCGGATTTGTGTTCCAAAAAATCAACTTGGTTTATATACCCTAATACCAAACATGAAATTTAGCCTACAAGGTTCAATGCAAAATTGTTCCAGCCCGCTTTTCTTTCATACACAAAAAGTGTTCCATACAAGACAAAAACATGTCATTCATTACAACATCTAATATCTTACAGATTATAAATATTAGGTTAAAGACTAAGAATTAATTCTGACAAATCAATCAAGCTAGCACCAATGAATCACCTCTAGACACCGTACCATAGCATCATAACCCAAAATAAAACTAGGAGAGGTCGAAAAAAACATTGATTCGGCCACTATAACTACATTTTGGTTTCAGAAATAAAAACAATAATAGGATGATGGTTTTTAATAAGCCATTTGACATATGGTACCGCAAGGTTCAAATTACCACCTAATACCCTCACATTAGACGATGTCATCTTCATGGGCACATGCGTGGTTGTGAAGGGTGACTAGTGAGGTGTAGCCTCACTTCTTTAGGGTAGTTTAAGTCTCATTTAGGTCATTTTGCATATATATTCACCCCTTTTCCCATATTTTCATTCATATTAGTCTTTTGCGTGCATTTGGGGTATTTGCGTCTAGTTAGGTTCATTTGCATTTAGGGTAGTCCTTGTGTCAAGTATTGACAGGCTAAAGTCGTATCACCAAATAAAAAGTTAATCCTGAAGTCCTCTAACAACAATAGTTAAGGAAAGTAGGGTCGAATCCACAGGGAGACAGAGTTTCTAAGTCAATTTTCAGTCAAACAGCTACTTCAGACAAGTTCAGGGAAGAATCAGCTGAACTACTAATTAAGCTAAACAAAGCAATATAAATAATGAGATTAAACTATGGATTAAAGGTCTACGGCATTAGTTCCGTCCACCATGCTTATACCAATCAAAAGGGTCGAATAACTAATAATATCTAGGTCTAGGGTCAAACAATCATAGCTAGTGGTAAGCCTATGATCAGGTCATAACGCTCTCAATTCAACATATGAAGTAAAATGTCTCACATAATCAGAATCAATAGTGTGTTCTAAACTTCTAAAAGTAAGCCTACAATCGGGTCATACTCAAGTTGCCAAACATAGTTCATGAAATTGTACACTGACATAAACCATTAAATAAAGAACGAATCACACTACAATCGAAATAATCAAAACCTAGAAATAATATGAATCATGGTATAAACATGGTTTTCCTTCCTCAAACCGTAGAAAGAAAACTACTCAGACATGATTGAATCAACAATAATAAAACCAATGTAAAACCCTAATCTTTGCATCATGAATTAATTAAATAATCAAAACCATGCAAACAAGAAATAAAAAGAAGGGATTAAGAGTAAGAATAATACCAATTGACGGAAAGCAGAAACTTTTATTGAAAATAATCAAAGTTTCGATCCTCTTTGAATCTACTCTAAAGTGTTTAATCTAATAAAACTCTCTAAAAACTTAACTAAGAACAATGGAAATAAAATAGAATAAAATATGTCTCTAAAAATAATGAAGTTAGCTATTTATAATAGCTCATAAAACTAATTAAAAACGAATAAAATAAAGATAGAATTTCGGCTCTGCGAGCTCGGTACCCGATCGGGCAATGGGCCACCCTATCGGGGCCACACAAAAATAATGCCCAAGCTAAATTTCCTTCTTGCAGACGCACAACAGCAACCAACAACTTGTGAATGCTTTGGCCCACCCGATCGGGTCGGGCGCTCACTGCTCGATCGGGTGATAAAAGGTTTTTAGTGTGTCGTTAAGGCACTAAGAACCGCTTAGCAAACACAATTTATAAACCTAATGAGCGACTACTAAGAACGTAGTAACGGCAAGTCAAGGGTCGAACCACAAGGAAATCGGGATTGACTAAAGTCCACTAAGTCCAAAACTACCTAAGTGAAGGGTTTTTGGGGGTTTTAGATTGAATAGATTACCAACTAATCACTAGCTAATGAATACCGACTAAAAAGCTAATGAACACCGACTAATAATTAAATAGGAGAATTAATATGATAGAGAAAACACTAGAGCTTGGGTTACTCGCATGAACTCTTGCAAGACACGACATAAATGCAACTACGAGGATATTGAGAATAACGTGCAAGGTTAAGTTTTCCTCTAAAGTCCTTGAGTCCTCTCTCGAATGGTCCTCAAGAGTAATCAATTAATCAATCGACTAAATCGTCTCTCGAATGGTCTTTAGCCAATTGATTAATCGATTCAATTTGATTGGAAAACCCCTAAATAGGATCCTCTTAATTTCTACCCAATCTCTTGGTCTAGAAATTAAGTTGATTCATGGGAATGACTAGACAACAACAATCAATTAAGAGTAATTGAAATCTAAGCCCTAGCATAAACTTGATCAAGGTCTACCCTAAGGTGTCAAAACACCAAGAACAATGCAAATTAGACATGAATAAAGCAAATACAAGAACATCTACATTAAGCCCCTAATTCATGCTTTCACCCAAACCCAAGATTAGAAACTACTCACTAATCATGGATTCTAAGCAATTAAGATTCAATAAATTAAACATCATAAACAAAGCAAAAAGATTAAAGGAAAGAGATAGAAGAGAAATTACTTGAATTAATTAACGAATTCAACCTTCAATAATGAAACAATGGAGAAAACTAGTGTTTAGAGAGAGTTTAGGGCTAAGAGAGAGTTAAATAGAAACTAAGTGTTAAGTAATTATCGAAAACTAAGCTCAGAAAACTAATTAATAGACTCATTAATGTTTGACGGACAAACGGGTCAAAGCCCGAAAGCAGGTCCACACGGTCGTGTCAAAAACGACACGACCATGTAGACCTGTTACACAAATTCCTCAGCGCCCTTACAAAGTTACTGCTTCAGTGTAGAAACTACTACACGGTCGTGTCCAAATCGACACGACCGTGTAGCCTTGGCTTCCAAATCTTTCACAAAGCCTTCACAGCTACTGATTGTGTGCTCAAAACACTACACGATCGTGTCCAATGTGACACGACCGTGTAGACTTATGCTCCATACTCTTCTCAGGATGACCAAACCCACTGCCTGCGTACCCAAATGACTACACGGTCGTGTCCAAAGTGACACGACCGTGTAGACTTGATGTTCAACATCCTGCGCTTGGCAGTTGCAAACTGTTTCCCCAAATGAAAAGCTACACGGTCGTGGCCAATTCCACACGACCGTGTAGAGCTGCTTCAATGCCTTCCAAGCTCTAGCTTCCATCCACGGGTCTCTAAATATCCAAAATGCTCCAAATACCTGTTAGTTAGTCTGAAAATCATCCAAAATAACTAAACGAGTAGTGAAGCAATCATTAAGCTCAAAGTAACCAAAACCATGCAATGCAAGACTAAAATGCTCTAAATCTATATGTATCGACACTAAAAATGCAACATGGATAAGCACAATAAAGTGCTTATCAAACTCCCCCAAAGCTAGTCCAATTGCTTGTCCTCAAGCGAACAAACAATAGACATAGGAAAGAGTTCAATGACCTCCCTAACAATGATACGCATGCCAAGATTTATAATATAGACCTTCAAACGTTTCCAACATCAAATGCAAAACACTATCAAGCCTCAAAGTTTATGGCACAAGGAAAAGCAACCGATCTTACCACAAGTTCTCCCCCAAGCTTGGCTCAGTCATATAGATAGTGGCTCTCACTTTAGTCGTGCGCACTTCTCTCGTGTGTTTAAATAGGTCAAATGAACGCTCAAGGCTCAATTCCATCGACTATATCCTACCATAAGCTTGCATATCATCTCACTCTCCATCGCATAAGGACCAAAGTTTGCATCAAGAATCAAGAGGACTTAGTCAAGGTTGTAAAGTAGGCTTAAGGTGAGGGTGTGGTAGCATTTGGGATCATGGTGTTAAGGGGGAAAGTGAAACTTCCAACTCGGCACTGTTCCAAGAGAACAAAACCAACCCTACTCAATTGTAGACACTCAACACAACCTATTTCAAGCACTCCTTCAATTATAGCATCCCACTCTCCCTTATTGCACATTTTGAACACACCACCAATCCTTTTTCTTTGATTTTTCAATTTCTTTTGCATGAAGGATTTTTAAAATTTTCCCCTTTTTTTATTTTTTTTATTTTTGTGGATTGTGGTGATTAAAGAAGGAAGGAGGAAATGGGAACTCAAATAGTATGGGAAGGAGGCGAACTCAAACAGCACATGAGTTCTAGCTAAAACAAAGCCGAACAAATCACAACAAGTCACAACAAAGCCGAACACCAACACCAAGTCATCTCTCATAACACCCATCGACCTGTATTACCTCATCTAAGTAGCTTCACAATTCCCTAGGTAAGGAAATAAGTAATAGGCTAAAGATGTGGTTAACAAAAAAAACAGGCTTAGGCTCACAGGGCTTCAAAGAAGGATAAGTATGTGTGGGTGGCCTTTGGCAATGTAGCTCAAGTAACAAGAAAGCCTCAATCATATTCAAGATGCACACAAGTCAAGCAAATTCAAGGAGAATCAATGCAAGTTCTAGAGGATATTCATCAAGGAAGAGCAACACACAACAAGCAGATAAGACTAAAAAGATGTCAGTCTATAAGGCTATAAAACATGCTCTCACAAAGGATAAAGCTACCAACATCAGTCGAGCCGCACAAGGGAGACCAATCATACCACAACCCGACAATTCCTTGGCCTACTAGAGACTATCAAAGCATTTCCTTTTTTTATTTTTGTTTTCGGGTCATCAAAAAGAACACATGCGTATCGAGGGCAGGTCCAGTCCTAAATGCAATCTATATGCTCATGCAATGCTAGAGAAATAATCTACATGCACCCTAAACATGATACTAAAAATACAACTAATGTAAGCTATATATACATCCTCCCCCAAGCTAAACTATACAGTGTCCTCACTGTGAAAAGTCTAATGAAATCATAAGCAAGGGGGGAAAAATCCGACTCACTGGTCGAGAGGGAGGTGGGAGCTAGAGCTACCGAAGTACCAACCACTATGCCTACCCCAGTCCTGCAGATCAGAGCGAAGTCCTCGGAACTCCGGAGGTCATCGCAAGACACTGTCCTGCAAGGACAGGTAGTACTGCTGGGTGGTGGTGCTGGACTCCTGTAGAGAATGGACCTATGACCTGAGGGACTGAAAGTCCGTGCGTAAACTGCTCATCCCCTGTTGGAGGTCAGCCAGCTGCTGCTCCATAGAAACAAACGCCCCTTGTGGGGCCTGAGCACCATGTGCTCTCTCTCCTGCTTCTTCTCCTTCTTCTCCTCTTCCATCAACTTCCATCTCGGCCTCACCACCCTCTATGCCCCGTGGAGGCCACTCATAGTCAGGCTCAAAAATCCAGTTTTCCTGATCATAGATGGGGGTTTTGGAAGGATCCGGAGTAACATAATTGTGATGATTAACCTTCCAGATATACCCTCCATTCGGGCCCAATGACGAGATCCACCCCATAGTCTGGAATGAACTGAGGTCAAGCAAAGTGGATCCTGGGACAGGCTGAAGACCTGCACAATCAATGCCACGGGAAAGAGCAATCGAGTAATCATCCCCCCACCAATATGTCGCCGGTCGCCCTCCGGGCTACATCCTCAAGGTGCTCCATCAACCAAGCCCCGAGGTTCAACCTAGTGTCTCCTATAGTCATGTGGTAGAGGAAGTACGGCTCCGATCCGGTAACTACACCCATGCTATCCCCCTGGCAAAGATGGTGGTGCTAATCACCCTATGGGACACCATAAACCCAGGACTCACAACATGGGAGGCCTTGGCCGAGCTAGGGATGTAAGGACAATGGGCGGTCAATTGTTGCCAAAAGAACTGCTCATTGTAGGAAGACACCCACGCACTCTTGAGACCTATTACCCCACCTTTGGGCCACCCAAATGCGTTATTTACCTCCCCCTATGTTCATGGTATAGGTCCGGCCAGAGGAGGTTGAATGTCATGGTCCTAGGGTTTCGGCTCCCTTCCGCTCTACGGACGGAAAGAGTGGAGAGGAACTCCAAGGTGAGATTTTTGTAAAGTGTAGGCGTGTAAGTTGAGCCAATTCGTCCACCCAACCCCAAGAATAGTTGTTGAACGTCACCTAGAACCCATAGGGCCGCGGTGGCGTTCGCATCATAAAACTTGGTTGGGCGAATGTTCCTCCTAGAAAGTCTCGTAAAGCTCTTAGGTGGTCGGGGTTTGTGAAGTTAATCCCGAGGGTGTCAATTTGTGGAGGGTGAATGGGGGGTGGAGGTGGTGGTGGTGATTTGTTGCGAAGATTTGAGTAGTTTACCTTGCCGGGTTCCTACGGCTGCTAGAGGCCATTATGTCAAAGCAATGTCAAGCAAGTGGTGAAACAATCACACAAAGCACAACAAATCTCAACAAGTCACAACAAACCCCAACAACTCACAACAAGTCACAACAACAACCCACAATAAGATGAACTTCACCAAAGAGCAAACAACCCAAATCAATTCAAACCCAATCTAATGTCAACTAGCAACAAACCACAATTTACAACCAATCTTCAATGAATTTCAAACAAAGTAAGAAATCGAGAGTGGAAAGTGTATACCTATCTAAAGGTGGGAGTAAATCCCGCAAATGAACTTCCGGCAGTGGTAGATGATGGGGTTGAGTGTAGATTTTCCTCCAATTGCAAAGAAACCACTAATCAAGCACTTTCCCAAATTGGAGAAGTTAGGGTTTGTGAAATTTTGGTTTGTGGAGGAGAAAGGATGAATGGAGGTAAGTGATGAAGGATTGAGAAGCAATTAGTGATTATAATGGTGGATTGGAGGTGAGTGAGTGAGTAATGAGGGGGAGATTGGAGTAGAGAGGAAGAGGGTTTAGTGAGAGAGAGAGGGGGGGTCGACAATATTGAGAGTTTGATATGAAGAACTTGCCTTCTCCCCGTGTTTAGTACCCGGAACATCAGGGCTACACGGTCGTGTAGATATGGACACGACCGTGTTGCTCAATTTTTCATCAGGCAGTAACTATTGAACTGCAGAGCTACACGGTCGTGTCAACTTCGACACGGTCGTGTAGACTGCAGTTCCCATTTCTCTCGTTCATTTTTTTTGCTTTGCCTCCCCCTTTTTTTCTTTTCTATTTTTTTCTTTTTTTTAAAGATGTAAACTAAACTAAATATATATATATATATATATAATTAAAAAATAGAAAAACAATTTAAAAAAAAAGAAAAGAAAATAAAACTACCTAGTCCTAAGAGAAATGCTTGGGTTGCCTCCCAGAAGCGCTTCTTTAAAGTCATTAGCTTGACTAAGAGGAGTCACCTATCAATGATGGTGCTCGGGTGAGCCAAGTATCAAACATCCTACGAAACCAATGACATGGTTGTCGTGGTAGAGCTTCAAGCGTTGGCCGTTAACCAAAAGGGCCGCTCATCCCCCACAATCTCATATGCTCCATAGGGGGTAGTCTTCACTACTTCAAATGGCCCCGACCACTTTGATTTAAGTTTTCCGGGGAAGAGCTTAAGCCTTGAGTTAAACAACAAGACTTTGTCCCCAACCCGAAATTCCCTTTGTTGTATCCTTTGGTCGTGCCACTTTTTTGTTACCTCCTTGTACAAACGCGAACTCTCATAAGCATCAAAGCGGAGCTCCTCTAGTTCAACCAACTTCTTCTTTCGAGCCTCCCCGCCAAAGTAAGATCCATGTTGAGCTCTTTGATTGCCCACCAAGCCCGATGTTCAAGTTCAACGGGCAAGTGACAACCCCACCATACACAAGACGATAGGGGGTGGTGCCTATAGGGGTTTGAAAGCGGTGCGAAGAGCCCAAAGTGTATCATCTAGCTTCAAAGACCAATCCTTCCTAGTCTTGTTCACCACTCTCTCAAGCACATTCTTCACCTCACGATTCGACACCTTAACTTGGCCTTGAGTTTGGGGGATGGTATGGAAGTCCCACCTTATGATTGACCCCATATTTCTTCAACAGAGCTTCAATTGCTTCTTAGCAAAGTGCGAACCTCCATCACTTATCAACACACGAGGCACCCCAAATAAAGGAAAAATTATCTTCTTCAAGAGCTTCATGACGACCTTGTGATCGTTGGTGGGGGAAGCGATCGCTTCAACCCACTTGGTCACGTAGTCCACCGCTACAAGAATGTACATATTCCCCATAGATGGCACGAAGGGTCCCATGAAGTCAACTCCCCCACACATCAAAGGGCTCAACCTTAAGAAAATTTTTTGCGGCATCCCGTTCCTCTTGGTGATCCCACCGCTTCGTTGACACCTATCACAACTCAAGACAAATCCTAGCATCCTTTTGCATGTGAGGCCAAGTCAAGCCACTTTGGAGAGCCTTAGCAACAGTTTTGCGCGCTCCACCATGTCCTCCACATGCCAAAGTATGGCAATGATTCAAAACAGAATGAATCTCATGATTGGGCACACACCTCTAAAAACCGAGTCGGCACATCTCTTGAACAATAGAGGGTCGTCCCAATTATATCACATACCTCCTTGAAGAACCTCTTCCTTTACTGAGAAGTAACACCATGAGGTTCAATCCCACAAGCCAAGTAGTTCGCAAAATCCGCGAACCATGGGACCTCATTATTTATGATAGCAAGAGAGGTGTTCTTCCTTCAAATCGTCATTGATGGGGGCCTCCTTTAGATCCACATCTCTCTCATCAAAGGAGAGACGAGAGAGATGGTCAGCAACCAAATTTTCCGTCCCCTTCTTCTCCTTCATCTCAAAATCAAATTCTTGAAGAAGTAGGACCCACCTAATGAGCCTTGGCTTTACATCCTTTTTGCTCATCAAGTATCGGACCGCAGAATGGTCCGTGTAGACAATAGCCTTATTGAAAGTCAAGTACGAACGGGACTTATCAAATGCAAACACTATGACCAACATCTCCTTTTTCGTAGTGGCATAGTTCCGTTGTGCGTCATCCAAAGTCCTACTTGCATAGGCTATCAATGGAGCTTTCCTTCCTGTCGTTGACCAAGTATAACTCCCACTGCAAAGTCACTAGCATCACACATTAGTTCAAAAGGCAAGCTCCAATTAGGAGCTCGGAACAGGAGCAGAAGTAAGGGCTCTTTTTAAAGTTTGAAAAGCCTCCATGCAAGACTCATCAAATCGAAATTCAACTTCCTTTTGAAGTAGATTCGTCAATGGTTTGGCAATTTTAGAGAAATCCTTTGATGAAACGCCGGTAAAAACCCGCATGTCCAAGGAAAGCACGAACTCCCGTCACCGAATTTGGTGGCGGGAGTTTCTCATACCAAAACCTTTGCCGGATCTACCTCAATGCCCTTACTAGACACTTATGACCAAGCACAATACCATCTTTAACCATGAAATGACACTTTTCCCAATTCAATACTAGGTTCGTCTCTTGACACCTTTTCAACACAAGTTCAAGATTAGCAAGACATGTGTCAAAAGAGGAACCACACACACTAAGATCATCCATGAAAACCTCAATAGAGTCCTCCAACATGTCGGAAAAGATCGCCGTCATACACCTTTGAAAAGTAGATGGGGCATTACACAAATCGAAAGCCATCTTTCGATAGCGAATGTCCCATATGGACAAGTAAAGGTGGTTTTCTCTTGGTCATCCGGATGAATCGAATTTGAAAAAATTCGGAATAACCATCAAGAAAACAAAAGTGTGAATGACGGGCAAGCCTTTCCAACATTTGGTCAATAAAAGGGAGGAAATGATCTTTTCGAGTGGACTTATTTAATTTCCTGTAATCAATACAAACTCTCCACCCAGTCACAATTCTAGTAGAAATAGAGTCCCCCTTTCGCATTCTCAACAATAGTCATGCCTCCTTTCTCGGAACCACGTGAATCGGGCTCACCCATTTGCTATCGGAAATAGCATAGATGATTCCCGCGTCCACGCAATTTCATGATCTCCTTTTTCACCACCTCTTTGAGGTTGGGATTAAGTCTTCTTTGAGGCTAAATAGAGATGGATACGATGCATAGCAAGAGAGGGACTTATCCCCTTAAGGTCATCAATCGCGTACCCAATGACATCCCTATATTTTCTCAATATCTCAATCAACTTAGATACAGAGATGTCATCAAGTGCTGGATTGACAATAACGGGATAAGCACATTCATCATCAAGGAAAACATATTTGGGGGAGGGGGAAGGGGTTTGAACTCTACCTTGGAGGAGGCTTAGAACTCTCCCTCCTTAGCAACGGAAGCGGCTAGGACCTCAAATCCCGATCCAAGTGTGTCCTCAACGGTAGCACCATCGAGGACCATAGAGAACTCGTTCACCTCTTCCATATCTAAGCTCGGCTCCTCAGTGATAGATGCAAGCTCATCCTCAATGTGTACTTCCCTCTCAAATCCCTCCAAATCACTCTCCATATGACTAACTCGGCACACCCTCTCAATCATAGGTTTCCTCAATGCCTTGGAGAACCAAAGACAACCTTCTCATGTCGACCTCAACAGTGATGGTGTCATTCCTACAATTATCACGGCGTCCAATGTCTTAAGAGCCTCCCTTCCAAGAATGAGAGCAGTTTCGGGATCCTCCTCCATATCCATGACCACAAAATCACAAGGCACAAACATGCCCCAACTTGGATTGGAACATCTTCCAACTCTCCATGCGGGACCCCAACAGTTCGGTCCGCTAATTGAATCGTCTTCCTCGAAGGAAGAAATAGGGAAATGAAGGTTCTTGGCTATGGAGGGCATCAAACTCACACTTGCCCCCAAATCGGCTAACGCACCTTAGGCTCAAACTCTCCTATCTTCACGGAGCAATGTAAACCTTGGATCTCTTTGCTTATTGGGCATAGCACGTTGCACAAGAGCACTCACTGGGTATGGCAACGTAATGAGATCATCCTCTAACTTTCCGCTTGTGGAGAGGATCTCCTTTAAGAACTTTGCATAGGCGGCATTTGAGACATGGCCTCAAGAATGGGATGTTGATTTGAAGGCTCTTCATGACGTTGAGGAACTTAGTGAACTTGTCGCTCAACTTCCTCGCCACTAACCTTTGAGGATATGGGACCAGTGGCACATAGGTCTTAGGTGTAGGAGGTGTGTACTTGATGAACTTTGTCAATATCTTGCTCGTGAGTCTCCTCCGTCTCCTTGTCCTCTTCTCCTTTCTTTCTACATCAACTTCATTTCTCTCCATTTCATCCCCTTGAGCATCATTCTCAACCTCCCCAACTTCATTTCTCTCACACTCATCGGGCATCTTGGGCCCCTCATGATTCGTCCCCGACCTCAAATGGATGGCTTTGGCTTGATGAAGGTTAGGGTTGGGAATGGTTTGACAAGTTGGTGTGGGGTTAAGACAGGTTCTTCTCGGCCACATGAGCTAATTGGTTTTCAAGCATTTTGTTGTGAGCTTGTAACTCTTGAAACCTTTGGTCTGGCTTTGAAGAGCTTGGCTTTGTACTGAGGGTTTGGGTGATGGTTTGGAGTTGTTGGAGGATTAGGGAGGTAGGGTCGGAGGATGTAGTAGGTTCGGGATTTTGTTTAGGAAATGGTGGGTTTTAAGGGGCCTTTTGGAAGTTGGATCTGTGATGGGGCTTGGTAAGTGTTAGATTTTTGAGAGGAGGATCCACCTTAATTATAGCTCCGAGTAAACCCTTGTTGAGGTTGACTAAAGCCTTGTTGAGTTGATTCCACCCTGATTGAGGTTGGTTGTAGCCTTGGTTGTAGCTTTGCTGAGGGTGTCTCCACCCTCCTTATGATTGGTCCATAACCTTGAGGTACCTTGGTACCTCTCCTCTACTATTCATTGCCGCCACATGCTCGACTGAGATCCTCCACAATAAGAGGTATCGTAGTTTGTTCTCATCAGGATGTCTAAAGAGAAAGCATTCATATGTGAGGAACTAGATGATCCGAATCTTCGAGAGCTTCTTGTCAAGTTGATCCATCTTCGCAATTTGGTCATAGGGGTCCGAACTCAGACTTTCCACCCTTCTTCTGTTGATCACCCTCTCCTTCTTCCACCCCATGAGTACTTCTTGATCACTTCTTCTATGGTGGCCTCATTGCTCTTGACGGGATCTTAGAAAGTTGACCTCCCGCTCCAGCATCGAGATTAGCACGTGACATAGGGTCAAGGCCATCATAAGAAGAACCCTCATCAGTGGGTTTTTATTGAACTCATGGTGAGGGCACAAACGAATCAATTCCTAAACCTTTCCCAAAGCCTCATGCAAGTGTCTCATCACAATCTTGCTCAAAAGTGGAGATTTGCCTCCTAATATCTGCGGTCTTTGACTCTGGGAAATACTTCTTCAGAAAAGCCAATGAAACTCTCTCCCATGTAGTGGGGAGTTAGCAGGCAAACTCTTGAGCCAAGACTTCGCCTTTCCGGAAAGAAGACCGGAAGAGATGCATCTTGATGTAATATGGAGAGACATCATTTGTTATTATCATAGCACAAATCTCAAGATATCGATCAAGATGATCAAGGGGATCCCTCATCCGACCCTCCACAAAATTGCTCTGCACCATCCGTGAATTGAGGGGTGAATGCTGAAATTTGTAGTGGTTGTGGGGGAGTCGAATTCCACACCGCAAAACACTAGGACCCCGGATTTCCGAAATCCGAAAAATTGTCCATTTTCCTCACCCATGTCTGATTCACTTTCACTTGTAGAACTTGAGATTGGTGAAGCTGGCGCAGAACTCAAAGTCAACCATTCCAAACCTCCCCGAAGCTTTCGCAAGGTGCGATTGATTTCCGGATCTAAAGGTAAGATGGGTGAACCGTGAGCTCTCCTTCTCATGTAACACAACAAAGAAACTAAGAGTGGGTTAGCAAATAACAACACCGTCTAAACAAAAGAAAAAAATCACTCAAGCAATACTAAACTCCGTAAACTTCAATCAATTGCACAATTTCCGCAAGGCGATTTTGTGGGGAGGCTTTAGTGTGTCGTTAAGGCACTAAGAACCGCAAGCAAACACAAACACAAACCTAACGAGCGACTACTAAGAACGTAGTAACGACAAGTCAAGGGTCGAATCACAAGGAAATTGGGATTGACTAAAGTCCACTAAGTCCAAAACTACCAAGTGAAGGGTTTTTGGGGGGGTTTAGGATTGAATAGATTACCAACTAATCACTAGCTAATGAATACCGACTAAAAAGCTAATGAACACCGACTAATAATTAAATAGGAGAATTAATATGATAGAGAAAACACTAGAGCTTGGGTTACTTCGCATGAACTCGGGCAAGACACGACATAAATGCAACTACGAGGATATTGGGAATAACGTGCAAGGTTAAGTTTTCCCCTAAAGTCCTTGAGTCCTCTCTCGAATGGTCCTCAAGAGTAATCAATTAATCAATCGACTAAATCGTCTCTCGAATGGTCTTTAGCCAATTGATTAATCGATTCAATTTGATTGGAAACCCCTAAATAGGATCCTCTCAATTTCTACCCAATCTCTTGGTCTAGAAATTATGTTGATTCATGGAATGACTAGACAACAATCAATTAGAGTAATTGAAATCTAAGCCCTAGCAAAACTTGATCAAGGTCTACCCTAAGGTGTCAAAACACCAAGAACAATGCAAATTGGACATGAATAAAGCAACTACAAGAACATCTACATTAAGCCCCTAATTCATGCTTTCACCCAAACCCAAGATTAGAAACTACTCACTAATCATGGATTCTAAGCAATTAAGATTCAATAAATTAAACATCATAAACAAAGCAAAAGATTAAGGAAAGAGATAGAGAGAAATTTCTTGAATTAATTAACGAATTCAACCTTCAATAATGAAATAATGGAGTAAACTAGTGTTTAGAGAGAGTTTAGGGCTAAGAGTTAATTAGAAACTAAGTGTGACAATTATCGAAAACCAAGCTCAGAAAACTTAATTAATAGACTCATTAATGTTTGACGGACAAACGGGTCAAAGCCCGACAGGTCCACACGGTCGTGTCAAAACGACCCACCAGTGTGCATCTGTTCACAAATTCCCTCAGCGCCCTTACAAGTTATTGCTTCGGTGTAGAAGCTACTACACGGTCGTGTCCAAATCGACACGACCGTGTAGCACATGTGCGTCCAAATCTTTCACAAAGCCTTCACAGTCTACCGATTGTGTTACTCAAACACTACACGGTCGTGTCACTGATGCTCCCTACTCTTCTCAGGATGACCAAACCCACTGCCTGCGTACCAAATGACTACACGGTCGTGTCCAAAGTGACACGACCGTGTATACCTTGATGTTCAACATCCTTCGCTTGGCAGTTGCAAACTGTTGTTCCAAATGGCTTCACGGTCGGGCGATTCACCACACGACCGTGTAGATCTGCTTCAATGCCTTCCAAGCTCTAGCTTCCATCCACGGGTCCCCAAATATCCGAAGTGCTCAAGTCCGTTAGTTAGTCTGAAAATCCATCCAAAACAACTAAACGAGTAGTGAAGCAATCATTAAGCTCAAAGTAACCAAAACCATGCAATGCAAGACTAAATGCTCTAAATCTATATGTATCGACACTAAAAATGCAGCATGGATAAACACAATAAAGTGCTTATCATCGGGCCACGCACAAAAATAGGCCCAACCTTCTCTTCCTTGGCGAAGTAGCAGCAACATCTGAATAAAGCTTGGGCCTGCCGATGTGATCGGGTTGGTACTAAGCTCATCAGCCTTGATTGCTCGCCCAAAAACATCTAGATAAGCATTTGATTCCACCCGATCGGGTCGTGTAGTGCCCGATGGGCGAACCGCATCACCGATCCATAAATCTTTGCCCGATCAATGTACGGGGTAGCTCCTTTGACTCTCAATTCTTCACGTTTAAAGGTATCGGGACCTCCTAAACCATCTATAAAGCTCGTAATCATTCCTACGTGCCTCGTAATAAGTCGCAAAGTCGTGGTTGCTTTCAAATAGCTCGAAAATAAGGACCAAACTTCCTAAAGACTCCAATTCAAAACTAAAACACAAAACCATGACTATATACGATAATTAGTATGAAATACCTCCGAAGAGCTCAAATGACGCACGAATTAGCTCATAAATAGGGAGAAAACTCTATATAAATATGTGATATCAAACTCCCCCAAGCTAAACCTTTGCTTGTCCTCAAACAAATAAAACATGAATATGGAATAAATTGCCTCACCCTATAGATAAAACATTTAAAGCTCAAAAAACATTTTCAAGACAAAGAATCGTTCAGTTGGAAAAATTCAAGTTCGGCTAATAAAATCCATCCAACTACCAATCATCCAAGCAATTCATCAAATTCAACTCATCTACATGGCGTGCAAATCCTAAAAAGGTGCTCAAAGGTGTCACTCCTCTCAATTTTAGGCAGGCAAAGAATATGCCCGAACACTCACCAACCCGACCATAATTGCTCCTTCCACTCACACTCTCATGTGTTTAAGAAGGTTAAATGACGCTCGTCCTAGCCAAGTCGACTCAATCAGCAGACATACTCTTTAACTATGACAATCAGACTCGAAATCAATCCAATAAACATTACACACACGAGCTCAAGAGGACTTTATAGGGTTGTAATGGGGCTTAGGCAAGAGTAGGGGATATTTTAGGAAATGTCGTGGAAAAACCGAGAATGGGGCGCATAAATCACTCGAAACAAGGCCAGAGATGGCAAAAACAACTCCCAACAACACCATATAACCACGAAACATAACCCAACTCTTATAAATCGATGAAAACTCACAACAAACCCAATTTCCAAGCAATGTAGCATATTTTTCTTTATAAGCACCGTGAATGAAGGAACTTTGAACTCATTTGAACTTATATTTTTTTCTTTCATTTTACGAACCAATCATTCATGCAACTCAACTTTGCCTTTTGTTTTCTTTTTTCTCACACTTAAACCACATCAAATACACTTTAATTCCCCAAAAACCAAACCAAACCACAAAACCAATTTCATAACTTAACCAACAAACGCTCCCAAGCTAGGCGGAAATAGAATCGAAATAAATGCCATGGGCTTATAATAAGGGTTTAGTAACACGAAACAGCTCATTATGCTCAGCGGCTAAGGAGGATAAAGGTATATCAAAAATTCACTCTGAGGCTTAAAATCAGACTAAAGCATACATATCACAGCAAATGCTACAAGTCATCGAATATAGACGAGTACAAGGTCAAAGTCAAGATCAATCCACTAAAGTGGAACTAACACACAAAAATAGACTGGATAATCATATGAATTCAATAGGGCCTCACAGTCAACCAATTCGAGTGCAGCATTACCAAAGACCAAGACTGGCAATGATACTATTTGGGTGATTGTGGATCAATTGACTAAATTCGTCGTCTTTATTCCGATCAAAGAGACGTGGAAGAAGAAGCAACTTGCAAAGACTTATATCAAACGTTGTGAGACTTCATGGTGTGCGGATGATATGACTTATTTATATAGAGTTTTCTCCCCTATTTATGAGCTAATTTGTGCGTTATTTGGCTCTTCGGAGCTATTTTATGTTAACTATCGTATATAGTTGTGGTTTTGTGTTTTAGTGTTGAATTGCAGGTTTTAGGGAATTTTCTCCTTATTTCCGAGCTAGTTGGAAGTAATCACGGCTTTACAAGTTGTTACGAGGCACGTAGGAATGATCACGAGATTTATGGATGGTTTAGAGGTCCCAAGACCTCTAAACGTGAAGAATTGAGATCAAAGAGTCAAAAAGGAGCTTCCTGTACTCTGATCGGGCCGAAAGCCCGATCGGGCGCTAAAGTTTCGCACCCGTCAGGCGAACATCTCCCGACCCAAGCAGGTGGAAAAGCAAAGAATTTTAGTTGGGCAAAATAAGGCCCAACCCGATCGTGCAAGAATGCACCCGATTGGGTAGGCCCTAACACCATGATATGTGAAATGTTGCTACCGTTCTGCTGTGAAGAGAAGTGGCGCAAGCCAAGGTGCACGCGGCCCGATCGGGTGGTTGTGGCTCCGATCAGGTGGGCCTGATTTTCCCATTGTGTGCTCTTTGCGTACGTTGAATAAGCCACAAGCAACACGGCCTATTGGTGTTGGACCCGATCATCAACCCAATTAGTGGGGCGCCAGCTTCGGTTGCCACTTTTGTTGTTGTCCTGTTGCGTGAGTCAAGAGAAGTTGGTGCACATTTTTATTGTGGAGGCCCGATCGGGTGGCCCATTGCTCGATCGGGTCCCACTCTCGATTCCGCGATTTTCTATCTTTTACTTTTCGTTTTTAATTAGATTTTTGGGCTATTATAAATAGTTCTCCCTCATTATTTTAGAGACAACTTTTATTCTAGTTTATTTCCATTGTTCTTAGTTTAGGTTGTAGAGAGGTTTTATTAGATTAAACACTTTAGATTAGTTTGGGGGGTGATTGAACCTCAGATTTGATTTCAATAAAAGTTAATGCTTTCCGTCATTTGGTATTCTTCTCCACTCTTAATCTCTTTAATATTTTGATTGCTTAGTTTAATTATTGATTTGATTCATGATTTTAGGATTAGGGTTTATTTCTATTTTATTATTGTTCATTCAATCATGTCTGGTAGTTTAATTTCTAGGGATTTGGTGAGGAAGCCATGTTTATACCTAATTAATTGAATTGCTATTTAGTTTCTAGGGTTTGATGAGATTGATTATGGTGTGAATTTGTTCTTATTGGGTATTGATGTTATTGTGCAGTTTTATTAATTACTTAAGGTTAGTAATTATTTGAAGACTCGTCTCTTACTTTTAGGGGCTAGTGCATCAGTTATTCCTGATTATGTTTGTGAACATCTTTAATATGTTGAATTATGGGCTTTGAGACTTAGCCGTAGCTTGACACTGCTTCTATCTATCGATTAAAATCCTTTTACATTGCTTTCTAGTGTTCAATTAATGGTTCAGCTTATTCTTATCTGATTTTTGTCTGAAGTAGTTGTATTGCTGAATATCAACTTAGAACTCCGTCTCTCTGTGGATTCGACCCTACTTTCCTTGACTATCATTGTTAGAGGACTTAGGATTTATCTTTGATTAGGTGATACGACTTTGCTGTCAGTCGAAGGATATTATTTCAGATCGTGATTTGAGATTTCTCCTCGAAGTTTTGGCGGAAAGTTCAGCAGAATCTTAGAACTACGTTGAAGATGAGTACGGCTTTTCACCCTGCGACAGATGGTCAGCTGAGTAGACCAATCAAACTATGGAGGACATGTTTAGAGCATGCGCGATTGATTATTAAGGGAGTTGGGAAGACCAACTAGATTTGATTGAGTTTTCATACAATAATAGTTACCATGCGAGTGTAAAAATGGCACCATTTGAAGCTTTGTATGGACGGAAGTGTAGAAGTCCTATTTGTTAGAATGACTTTAGTGAGAACATAGTCCTAGGGACCTTAATTCATTAAGGAGACCGTCAAGAATGTGAATTTGATTCAAGCTAGAATCAAGCTGCCCAAGATAGGCAGAAGAGTTATGCTGATATGAAGAGGCATGAAGATGAGTTCGCCGTTGGCGATAAAGTGTTTTTGAAAGTTTCACCGACTAAAGGTGTTATGAGATTTGCAAGAAAGGCAAGTTGAGTGCCAAGTATGTGGGTCCTATGAGATTTTGCAACAAGTTGGTAAAGTAGCGTACAAGGTTGGCTTTACCGGTAAATTCGAGAAGATGCACGATATGTTTCATATCTCGCAGCTTGAGAGGTATATTCCTAATGAGAATCATGTTCTAGAACCCGAAGTAGTCCACATTGATAGTAGCCTCCGTATGAGGAAAGACCTGTGAAGATTTTGGACAAGAAGGTACATAGTACACGCAATAAGGATGCGAGTATCGTGAAAGTACTTTGGTCTAACCCTGGGTCCGAGGAGGCAACATGTGAAGCCGAGAATGATATGAGGAAGAAGTATCCTTATTTGTTTGTTGAGGTGAGTTTTATATGTTTTATAGTAAAGTTGAAAACTTTATTATTCGAATTATTAAAAATTTGATTTTTATTTATTATGAATATAAATTATAATTTCAGATTAATTGTTTATGGTTTAACGTGAGTTTTTAGTATTAAAGTAATGATTTTTGAGGTTTTAAAGTATAGGTTTCTGAGTATTATATTAAAGGTTTTTAAAGTTGGAGCTTTAATGTGTTTGAAGTATTTTAAAACGAGTTTTGAAGCGCTTTAAAATAAATTATATTGCTGTGAATTAATTAGAATATTAATTCATTGTTGTATCATTATTTTGGCGGCAGAGAATTTACTTTAGGCGACTTCTAGAATTCTAAAGTGGCCTCTCACTTTGTCTACACAAGGTACGTACATGTCCTTATGTGTTAGGCTAGTATCATGTCCTAAGGATTATGATTATTTATAGTATCATGTATAGGGAACCCTTTTTATGGTTCACAAGGTACGTACATGTCCTTAATTGCCTTTATGTTTTATTACATGATTGAATGGATGTTTGATTCAAGCATGTTTGGAAGGAAGTTTATTTATTAATTCGCATGGGGATTAATATTATTTTATTCTTGGATTGTGGATTTTGGTATTATTTCCCTTATTGGATATTTTTATTACTTCTCAAGGGCCGGATGACTTTGTGAATAAGTTGGATTATTATTGGTTTGCAAAGCTGAGGGCTTTGTAGGGTATGTATGTTATTGTCATTGGACTTTCAATTGTTTATTTAAGTCAACAAATAAATTGGAGGATTAATTCTTAGTCAATTGGAATTGTTTGATCACTTATTTAATCCTAAGATAAAAGAGGAATATTTTGTTGTATCCATGTTATGTGGTGGTTGTTTGTTTGGAGTCCAACATCGACTAACTTACTAATACTTAAAGTGGAAGTGAATAGCAATAGCTTTAGACTTGTGCACTTCCTCGAAATTCTGGACTAGTATGAGTTGGAGTACATGGTGGTATCCCATGGCTTTTCTTGGGGTCGGATTGAGCATCGTACCCTATTTTTATTTCTAAAGGTTCCTGACATCGTGGGTAAAGGGGTTACGGAGTCGCGCCCGTAACTCGGTCTCTCATTTTCAAGACTGGTTTTTGGGTGGACAACTCGATCCATTGTCTATTCAAATTACTAAATATTTATCATGTTGTGTGTCTTGTGAAGCCAAGTCTTATTTTACGAGTTGAGGTCTTGAGGTATTTTTATTGATCATGTTTGTTTGTTTATTAGTATCATGATTAGGTTTCGTGTTTTATTTTATTTATGTATGTACTCAGCTTTGCTGAATACGTGCTTTTCTGTGTGTCGATCATGGTTGTGCCTATTGATTCTGTGATGGATTAAAATTGTTTATGGATTATTTGTTCTTAAAATGTTTTAATTAGTTTTGAATCGCTTCGAGGTTTGGATTATGGTTTGACAATTATTATATTTTAAGTATTTAATAAAGTATATTTAATGTTTTTCAGCTGCAATACTCTGAGTAAGCCGATAGGTCCTACACCCGGCGATAATGCCTTGATGATTCTCTATTTTAGTTGGGAAAATATATGTTTTATAAAGGGAGAATTATCAGAGTAGATACAATCATTGGAATCATTTTTTATTTTTTCCAGTATTTTCGAAAAAGCAATAAATCTATCCTAAAAAGCAGTGAAAGGGATAGAGAATACAATAAAAATCATCCCCTGTGCTGAACTTGCCGTGTCCTCTCTATGCCAAAAGGGTGAACAAAAGACGATGCAAAGAGGAAAAGCAGCTTTAGTGCCTTCACTCTCTCCCTAAAAAAGAAAAAGAAAAATAAAAAGAAAAAAGTGGGGAAATTACGAGTTGCCTCTGCACAGAGCTGGTTTATAATGGTCTCGCCCGCCATAATACCTCCATTTCACAAATGGGAGGGGCCAGGCAGTGATGCGACCCTCAACATCTATCTTCTCAAATCGTTTTTGATAATACCTCCAGTTTCGGAGGCAACCTTAGGTGCATTTTGAACCTTCTCTACACACTACCTCATCAAAATCTCAGCCTGCAACAAGATTATTCAAGCATAGGTGCCTTAACAGCATTGGTTAGTTTAAAAATCACTTTATCATCACCAACATCAGTGTTAAAGACCCAGACTTTACATCAATAACATCACCAATAGTACAAAAACGGTCTACTCAGAATAATGGGATACGGCATCCCTCATCCATATCAATCACCACAAAATCATAAGAATGTAGATTTTTCATACCCTCAACAGGGAACGTCCTCTTCAAAACGACTAAGAATGATTTTAGATCATCCATCTGAGTGGATTGTGTGCATTTGTGCTCCATATCCAGTTTCTTATAAATGCAGAAGAGGCATAACAGAAAACTTAAAGCACCTAAAATCACACAAAGCTATTATTAATAAAAATGGGTCCAAATGGCAGGGAATAGAAAAACTATTAGGATCTTTTAACTTAGGGGGGCTTCAGTTCTAAACAAAAGCACCACACTCTTCGCTAAGAGTAGACACTTTCTACCCCCACTCAAAGTCTCTTTTCTTCGTGATCGTAGGTCTTCCAGGAACTTGCCATACAGGGACTTGGGTAATTAAATCAGTGAATGGAATCATTACCGAAGATTCTTGACCATAGCAGAACTTTCCAAATTGCTGAATCTTATGAGGAAAAAGGTAGCTCTTGTGTGTAAAAGGCGCTTAGAAACCTATCTCCTTTTCTTCCTTGTCTGTTGAGCTTCTACCGCCATATAAGTTAGACTTCAGACATCAAACTCTTCCCCTTTTCCTTCCTCTACCACCTTCACTTCCCTAGAGTTAGGGTAACCTCATCAATGGGCAACGGAGAGCATCGGAAGGGCAGCGCCACTATGAAGAGTGATGGCATTCACGTGCTCCCTCCGACCGGGCCGCCCAGGCACTTGTCCCTCCCGCCTCGGAGCATCGTTTTCCGCAATTGGGCACTTTGAAACTCTCGAGAAGTTTAACTAAGCTTCTCTTGCTCTTCGTGCCTCCTCATTAGTTTTCTGCATGCTCGTATCAGTTTCATCAACTCAGATGTCTTTAGGGGGGTTTATTTGTGGAAGTGGGGGTTTGGTAATTTGTGTGGGGATCGAAAGTTATTAGGGTGGATGGAAATTTTGTGGGGGAGGTCTCTGAAAACTACAGGTTTTGGTAGAATGAGGGTTTAGAATGATTTTGAGGTGAGGGTTGAAAGTTTATTGGATTTTGTTAGTTATGTGGAGGGGGAGTTTTTGTGGTCTTTGTTGGAAGGCGTTTGCCTACTCCATCTGATGTTGACTTTGGCTGACAGTCATGCCCAAAATGACCCCTGAACATCGCATACCTCGCAGTAAGATGAGGTAATGGGTGCCACGACAGACATAACATTACTCCTCAAGGGAGGGGCTGTCGACCTAGAGGAGCTCAAAGTGTCAATCTTCTGGCTCAGCTTCACCATTTGCGAAGTCAGCAATGCAAGAGCGTCTACCTCCAATACTTTCTTTGTGAGGCCAGGAAGTGGAATGATCATTGGCTGCAGGGTTTGACAGAAAATCGTAGCCTACATCCATTTCCTTCTCTAGAAAAAAACTCTCGCAGACGAGTCAACAATACTCTTCTTCTGAGGTTGCAGGACCATTGTAAAATCTCTGCGTCAAGAACCATTTGTCAATGTTATGATGTGGACACTCTCTCTGCAAGTCTCCAAACCTAGCCCACGCTTTCCGAAGTGTTTCATCAGCCTCTTGGAAAACATGGCTAGCTTGTTTCTGATTTCTGCTGTCTTTGTAGGTGGGTAATATTCTCTCAGGAGCAGCATAAATTTTGCTCCATTCAGTTTCTTTCACGTCGTTCAACCACGTATGTTGCTCTATCTCTCAAGGAAAATTCGAACAACATGACTTTCAACTGGTCTGGAGTAACGTTGGCATGTTTGATGGTTCGACAAAGTTGTTGAAACTGCTTCAGATGATTTGCCTAGTCTTCAGTAGGATGCGCACCAAATTGATTTTGTTGAACCATGCTGATGAGTCCAAGCTTAATTTCAAAGTATGCTGCAACGATGGTGGGCATAGTGGGTCCAGTGGAAAGACCATCTAGGTTGGGCACCCCATATGACTTCGGTGATTTAGACATGACTGAACTCGAGGTGTCTGATCCAGAGGTGTTCAGCTGAACATACTGCTTTTTCTCTCTGAATTTTCTTTCGAAGCTGCCTGATAGTCCTTGTAAGATTGGGATCCGCTGGGATGGGGAACCGTTTCTTTAAGACCTGGGCATACAAAAGAAATAAAAAGAAGCAGTTCAACGTACCTCAAATGGAACAATGAAGTTCCAATGAGGCACAGAGAAGTAGACCAAATAACCAAACAAAACTTAGAAAACTAGCCGTCTCCCCGGCAACGACGCCAAAATTTGACAGGCTAAAGTCGTATAACCAAATAAAAAGTAAATCCCAAAGTTCTCAACAACAATAGTTAGGGGAAGTAGCGTCGAATCCACAGGGAGACAGAGTTTCTAAGTCAATATTCAGCCAAACAGCTACTTCAGACAAGTTTAGGGAAGAATCAGCTGAACTACTAATTAAGCTAAACAAAGCAATTTAAATAATGAGATTAAACTATGGATTAAAGGTCTAGGGCATTAGTTCCGTCCACCATCTTATACCAATCAAAAGGGTCGAATAACTAATAATACCTAGGTCTGGGGTCAAACAATTAGAGCTAGTGTTAAGCCAATGATCAGGTCATAACGCTCTCAATTCAACATATGGAAGGGATTAAGAGTAAGAATAATACCAATTGACAGAAGCAGAAACTTTTATTGAAAATAATCAAAGTTTCGATCCTCTTGAATCTACTCTAAAGTGTTTAATCTAATAAAACTCTCTAAAAACTTAACTAAGAACTATGGAAATAAAATAGAATAAAATATGTCTCTAAAAAATAATGAAGGGGGCTATTTATAGCCCCCAAAACTAATTAAAAACGAATAAAATAAAGATAGAATTTCGGCTCCGCAAGCCCGGTACCCGATCGGGCAATGGGCCACCCGATCGGGTCCACACAAAAATAATGCCCAAGCTAAATTTCGTTCTTGCAGACGCACAACAACAACCAACAACTTGTGAATGCTTTGTCCCACCCGATCGGGCGCTCACTACCCCATCGGGCCACGCACAAATACAGGCCCAGCCTTCTCTCTCCCTGGCGAAGCGGCAGCAACATCTCAATAAAGCTTGGGCCTGCCCGATCGGGCATGATGTGCCCAATGTGATCGGGTTTCACAAAGCTCGTCACCTTGATTGCTCACCCAAAAACATCAGGATAAGCATTTGATTTCCACCCGATCGGGTCGGGTAAGTGTGCCCGACGGGCTCGAACCGCATCACCCGATGCATAAATCTTTGCCGGATCGAGCCATATTTTGCCCGATCAGTGTATGGGGTAGCTCCTTTTGACTCTCACTCTTGAAGGTTAAAGGTATCGGGACCTCCTAAACCATCTATAAAGCTCGTAATCATTCCTACGTGCCTCGTAATAAGTCGCAAAGTCGGGTTGCTTTCACAATAGCTCGGAAATAGTGGATAAAACTCCTAAAGACACGCAATTCAAAAACTAAAACACTAACCACGACTATATACGATAATCAGTAAAAATACCTCCGAAGAGCTCAAATGACGCACAAATTAGCTCATAAATAGGGGAGAAAACTTCTACATAAATACGTGATATCAAGTATCGAGTCAAAACGGCAGTGACCTTGTAGGATGGATCCCCTACTAGAGCCTGGTGCTCGGGGTGAATCATTTATGGTTATCCAACTTGGGGGTGTGTACACATTAATTTTGGTTTCAACTAGCCCGAGGTTAGCTTTGTATTCCATGTATTTCAAGGTGATGAGATAAGGGTCGGCCAACCCAATGTATCTTGGTCTTACCGTCATAAATACTTAACTGGAGTGTTTACAATTATTTGGGTATGGTCATGGTTGTTTATATTGACTAATGAGATGAGATTCGAGAGTCAATTGTTGTTAGTTGAAGCTTATGAAGCATGCTCGACATAAGTTCTATGGTAGGGTACTTAATATAGCCAATCCGTATTTCGCTTCTTTTGACATTGTTCTTGATCATTGCTTGTTTTTTTGATGACCCTATGATGACGCATTTGGAATCCGTCCATATTGCTAAGCGCGCTAGGACTTCATAAACGGTTGCATCTTAGGTGATTGTTCGTGGAGTCTAGGGGTGTTAGATGAGCCGAGCCGAGCCCCGAATAATGGTAGGCTCGGCTCGAGCTCGCTAGTTTGAGTTCGAGGGCTCGGCTCGAGCTCGTGGCTCGTCGAGCTTTAAAAAATGAGCTCGGCTCGAGCTCGAGTCATAAAAAAAGGGTCGCCGCCGAGCTCGCCTTCGTTGTAAAGGCTCATTTTGAGCTCATTATAAGCCTTGAGTTCGACTCGCTTGTAAAGACTCAATTTAAGCTCGTTTAGACTCGGTTCGAGCTCATTATAAGCTCGTGTCCCTGTTTGCAATCTCAAATTCCAAATATGCTCAAAAACTAACATGAATATTACATAGAATTTGTCACAAATCTTACAATTTTACGATTTAACAATCAATAAACTGATTTAAATAAGTTCAAAAATTAAAAAATAATATTTACCTGTTGGGGGGTCGCTCGCCATTGCCGGAAAAAAGGAGCCGACGAGATTGTTGCAGAGGGGAAGAGGACGAGGGAAGAGCAGAGGGTGGCGGACTGGTGGTCGTCAGTGGCCTGATTCATAGGAAGAGGACGAGGAAGAGCAGAGGGCGGTCGTCGGTGGCCTGATGCAGGGGAAGAGGACGGGAAGAGCAGAGGGTGGTCGTAGGTCGCCTGACGCAGGGGGAAGAGGACGAGGAAGAAAGCAGATGCACCGGTCGTCGGTCGCCAGACGAAGGTGGCGGACTCACGGCTGAGCTCAGTGTATTTAAAGGTGAGGAAAAGCAAGGCAGTAGAAGAGGAAAATGTTAGTTTGAAATTGAAGATCAAGCTCGGATTAGGAGGATGAGGGAATGAGGAGGAAGGCGGTTTCTATTTTATTTTATTTTTTTGTTTTTTAATTTTTAATATTTTAAAATTTAATAATATCATGTAAATATTAAATTTATTTCGAGCCGCGAACTTTTCGAGCCGAACATGTTCTGAAGTTGTGTATCGGCTCGTTAACTCTGAGCCGAACCCAAGTTCAAGCCGAGCCCTACCGAGCCGAGCCTGGCCGAACCACGACCGAGCCGAATCCGAGCAGTTTGCGAGCAGCTCGGCTCATTAAACTCTATCATTCATTGAACCGAGAAGAACGTAATAATGGATAGACTTTCTTACGATAATATTACTTTATTTCATTTGCATATGGGTATATGAATATTATTAGTATTGTTTAGAGGCCATATGGGTGGTCCTCGAACTTTATTATTTAAATTGGTTTGAGGTTAAATTAAGTTAATTTTCTACCGCACCCGACTTTGAAGGTTGTGACTTTAAGGTTTAGACTTTTTTAAAGTTGAGTTCACTTTAAAATGTTGACTTTTCAAGTTTGACTTTTATCAAATGCTGACTTTATTTTGGTTTTGACTTTTGAGGAAGTTTAGTTTCAACTCCTCCACATTCCTTGTTTTAATATTTTAGTTTTGTTAAACGGATATATGGAAGTGCAAGTTTATTAAGTATTTAAAGGTTGTACTAGTTCGAAAGGAAGTGTATTAGTGTATGTTTCCGCTGTTAACACATTGGGTTTTTCCTCGTCGAAAAGTCGAGGTGTTACAAGGGGCTCTCCTTGAAGTGGGGCATCCTCCATTTAACGAGGAGCGACAACCTTATGTGATTCCGCCAACCTTTGTTTTGTTTATTACGGATTTACCCTTAGTCATTACAAGGAGCCAACAGCCCGTATATGTAATTAGAGAACTCAAACTAGTTTGATATTCCTTAAAAACTCCAAAGATAGCGAGAGAAGTAAAAACCTAGTGAGAGAGTGATTTAGAGTTTATTTTGGCGTTAAAGCTTCGATTTTGTTGTTGAAATCTACTTGAATCTTCTCTACATAAGAAGTATTGATCTTCTCCCTGTTGCTTGTCTTTAATCTTAAGTTGTTAATGTTTTTATTAGGATAAATTGTGAATAACTTTTCCTGTCAGATCTGTCAATTTCAAAATAGCACCCCAAATTGTTTTGCATTTAAATAACCACCTCTACTTATGTTCACGTTTTGAAATAGCCACCTCTTAACGGAAAATCTTAACACCGTTAGTTTGGGGCTCAACTTTTAACTCCTCAAAATTTCACTAATTACCTTACTAATCTATAATTTGACTGGTCAAATCATGGTCTTTATTTTAAAAATATTTTTATTCAATTTTACAATTTTTAAACCATATATTTTGATATATGACAAGGTAATGGGACACAAATTTAGAGACAATGTTTAACGCGTTTTTAATACCAAGACGACGTTTTCTCGGAAACCGATGCCACCGCCGCCCTTAATCGGCACAGAATTTTGAGATCCATACAAACGAAAATTCACAAGCCGGATTTTCGAAGCACGTACCAGACAATTTTTTTGGATTGAACCGTTTTTTGAAAAACGGACACCGCCGTACCTACTAGTCGGTGTCCGTTTTCCTAAAAACTTTGTATTTGTCAGAAAAGGCGTCTCGAAGTACGTGCCCGAAAGTCGGCTTGTAGGTACCGTTTCGTAGGGCATCTCAAAATTCGTGCCCCACCAAGGGCATAAGGTGGTGTGCGATTTCGAAAACCGTAGTCTTGAGTATTAAAACGCGACTAAATATTATCTCGAAATTTGTGTCAATACCGTGTCATATATCAAAATATATAGTTTAAAATTGTAAAATTGAATAAAAAAAGATTTTTAAATGTTACTCAGTCGCCCCAAATTATAGATTAGTAAGGTAATTAGTGAAATAGAGGAGTTAGATAATTTAGTAAAAATTTACATCACACTTAACGGCGTTAGAAAATCCGTTAACAGGTGGGTGTTTCAAAAAGTTAAGGAAATGAGAGGTGGTTATTTAAACACAAACAAAAATGGGGTGGTTATTTTGAAATAGGTGTATCGTGCAGGTGGTTATTCACAATTTTCTTTTTATTATTTGTTTCATGTTTAGTTGAAATATCCATTGGTGATCTTATGATATTGATTGAAGCTTTCTCTCTCCTAGTTTCTATGATCAGTGAGTAGTTCCTTACTAAGGAAGAGGATGAACCTTGATCACGCCAAAAAGTCAAAGGCTTATGGTTAGCTTTAGGTGAAGTTTTTGGTGGACAAATCCTATGTGATGATTAATGTTTAATTATTGATCATTATTTAAGCAAGGATTGGGTGCTCAGATGAAGGATTGAGAAATGAAGTATGGGGTTGACCATAGGTTGGCTTCTAGGTCGCAAAGGCTATGAAAATTGACAAAAAATATTAAAGGTCACTTTTCTAAATTCTATAAATTTGAGGGAAAATGGGCAATAAATACCTAGATGTAACCTCTTTTTGAAAAAATACCTAGTTCTTTTTTATTATGTTTAAATACCACACTTGCTTTATTTTAAAAAAATCAATACCAACTAACTGTTAGTCTGAAAAATTAATGAAAATTGACCAATTTAGATGATAGATTGGACATGGTAGTTGGAGAAATGAATGAAATTAAGTATAATTATTTATAATTAAGGCCACGTGGGACCCTTGAGCATGGAATCTCTGCTGAAATTGGTGTATTTTCTATAATTTTATGGGCTAATCCGTTAGTGGTATTAATTTCAAAAAAAATGAAG